>CAJFCO010000131.1:5052505-5073359 GCA_904066015.1 Synergus gifuensis
ACTTTATGAGACTTTGAGTAATTTTAAGTAATTTTAAGAAATATCAAGTGAATTTACGAAATTTAAAGGAATTTCACCAAATTTTGAAGGATAATAAAGGCATTTTAAGGAATTTTATAAAACTCATGAAGATTCCTGAAATTAGATAAAGAATTACAAGATTTTATATTTCAAGAATTAAAAATACTCAATTATTTTTTCTACTAGCAAAAGGTGTGCAAAAATAATAATAATTTACAATAATTTTGGAAGTTTAGTACAATTATCAAACGTTATTTATTTGAGGATTCTTTTCTCGGTTGTGAAAATACATCAAAAATCGAGTGTGTTTATATGGTCGTTATTCGCACTTAATTTAATTTTCAGAGAACGAGGATATCACCCGTATAGAATCAGAAATGAGTAGGGGATGAAGAGTCAAGCATGTTAACCTTTAGAGGGTAAAACACCATCACCCTCTTCTTGATCGCACTGATTCATTGTAACCAAAGTTTCGAACGGAGAGACTGAGGAAAGTGAACAAGGCAGCCATCTCCCCACGATTTATATGGCTTACCCTGTAATTTATGTATATATCAATCACAGGGTTGCATCAGTGAAAATAAAGATTAATGGACCATTCAATACCATTGAAAACTGTAATGTATAGGTTCAAGAAGCATCTTGATTCATCGAAGGACGATGTTATCACGGAAAAAATTAGTTGTGAAAATTTTCCTTGATTGTCATCGACTCTTGGATAGGACAAAGTTTTCAAAATATTTCATTAACGTTTTTTCAAAAGCTTAAGTACTGTTCAAAAAAGAATTCTAAACTGTTATTTTTTTTGTACTTTCGAATGGTTCTAATTGAAAATTGAGTATCAGCTCTTTAAATGCATCTAGTGTTCTTCTGCGTTTTTTAGAAAATGGAAAAAATTACTTTAAGTGGAAAGTACATATATATTTTACAAACGGTTTCAAATTTTCTTATGCAAATTGTGATGTCATCATTTGAATACATATTTAATGAATGCTTTTTCTGTTTAAATTACGAGTATTGAGGTTCAGCGTGAGTGGCAGTAAGGGCGTCATAAAAAAATATTTTCTCAACCTGTAGCTGGAAAACTCCATCTTCTAGGAGGAAAATAAAGCCCAAGACATGAAAAATGCACCATCAAGAAGGTCTTGTTCTTTTTTTCTAAGACACAGATAAGACTCAAAAGCATTTAGTTTACGAACAAAGGATTATCTCTTATAGATATTCTTGATTACAAAGTAACTTGTTTAAAATGAAGACAATTGTTTTCTACTGATGAAAATCTTTAACACTTTTTAAATGTTGCTAAATCTTCCTATAATTTTTTTTTAAATATAGTCGTAAGTCATTTAAACAACTTCAGGATAAATACATTTTATGTGTTTTCAACTAAAATAACGCTTTTGCATTTTATTGCCAGGCTTATCGTTTGGATTGTAGGAGAAAAGTGCATTAACGAAGAAATCGTTAGATTGCCTCGATAAGTAGTAGTTTTCCGGAGTGTATCGCATTTGAAGGAAGAATAATCGTTTAACGGACTCAGAGCTTCGTCCTCTTCAGAAGACAAAGGACCATTTCAGTTAAGTGTCGTCCGAAAATTACAGAGGAAATGAAAGTAACTTATCAAGCCCACTACCGATTTTACATCTTTATTTTCTCTTATTTATTACTATTTTCTTATTTCCTATTATTCATTAAGAAAAAGATAGTACACTTCATTTTTAAATAACTAGCAAACCAACACGCGCGCGATTATTTTGATTTTCTTCTTAAAACTTCAAGTCATTCCAAATCCAATCAAATTTGAAACTATAATGTATACGAAAGTTTTTAGACATTTTTAGAGAGGAACCACTTTTTTAGAGAGGGGTTTCAAGATGTTTCTAGGAATTTTAAGGGAATTTACCGATTTTTAAGTAATTTTTACAAAATTCAAAAGATTTTTAGGACTTTAAAAAGATTTCGTAGAATTATAAGAGAATAGGATATTTCGAGAGATTTTAAAGGAATTCGTGCAATTTGAAGAGACTTTTAAGAATTCTAAGGGATTTTAAGAGATTCTAAATGTTTTGAAATTTCAAGGAATTTTAAGAGGTTTCTAAGAATTTAAAAATATTTCAACGAATTTAAGCGATTTATAAGGTTTTCGTTAAAATTTAAGGGATTTCAGAAGATTTGTAAGAGTATTATGGGGTTTTAAGGAATTATAAATTTTATCCTGGAATTCCAAAGAATTTTAAGATATTTTGAAAGATTTCTAAGAATTGCGAGGGATTTTATGCAATTTTATGAGATTTTCTGATCTGTAAAAGATTTTGTGAGAATTTTAAAGGACTTCATGGATTTTGATAAGATTTCTAATAATTTTAACGGATTTTAATGATATAAAGGGACTTTAAATGTAAACTTTCAAGAATTTTCTGGGAATTTTAAGAGATTTTCAAGTTTGTCAGGGAATTTTATGGAGAGATTTCGAAAGATTTTTATGATTTTTAAAAGATTTAGTAAAATTTCAAAGGATTTCAAAGGCTGTACCTTTTTGAAGGGGTTTCAAGAAATCTTTCGACTTTTAAAAGATATTGTGGAATTTTTATGAGATTTCTAGTAATTTGAACAGATTTCAAGAGATTTTTCTAATTTTTAAAAGATTGTGTAGGATTTTAAAGGATTTTATATGTTAAGGAATTTCAAGAGGTTTCTGGGAATTTTTAGAGATATTTCTGAATTTTAACGTGAATTTCGAAAGATTTATGATTTAGAACATTTTTGTGGAATTTAAAGGTATCTCCTGGAATTTAATGAGATTTCTAATACCTTTAATGAATTTTAAAAGATATGAAGGGATTTTAAAACTTGTTAGAGAATTTTTTTGAGGGATTTCAAAAGATTTTTTCAAAAGGTTTTTTTTTCTACAACTTTAAGTCATTCAAAAGCCAATTAAGTTTGATTAAATTTAACTTTCGATTTGAGAAATCTAATAATTAGATTTTTCAAATTATTATTATTATTATTATTATTATTATTATTATTATTATTATTATTTTCTCCAATTATTGGAGAGTATTGTAATTACTGTTTGGAATGAAGATAATAACATTTAAAATGAAAAAATTTTTAAAAAGTTCAATTTCCGTTTATATATTTCTTAAAGTAAAATTTAAACACATCGTTCTATGGAGAACTGACGAACAAACAAAAGCAAAGTTTGCACGGATGGAAAAGAGTGGCAGGATGATGTTGAGTGCAGAATTTCAACCCTCTCTCTTTGCATCGGCTCCGTTCTGGTGTTACATATCTATCTCTCCTTTCTACCGTAAATTTCTGCCTCGATTGCGATGAAAAAGCAGAGAATCGAAAGAATCGTCTTGGAGACTTACTCCAACTTCTTTATTTTCAAAGATTTAAATACTTTTCTGAAACATACAAATTTTTCAACATAATATGAAGAAAGTTAGTTTTTTCAATTTATAGATTATATATATATGTAAAATGGTCCCTATTTTATGTACAATTTTTGTGTGAACAATTTTTTTGTAGATAGAGTATTTTAAGAGATATTTCGATCCAAATATTAAAATGGGTCACCCTGTATATAGTTAAGTTAACGTTTAATTCTGTAATGTAAAGTTTTTCAAAGAGGATTTGTGCTTTATTAGAAAGAAGACTGAAATAGGTCATTTGAGTCGCAGTTGGAGATCCTTAATCAAACGACCGTTGCATTAATCGACGATAGGATTTGCAGGATAGAATTTTTGTCTCCTTAAAGACGATTTGCTATTTCTTCTCTTCGAATAGGCTTCCCCTTCACCGGAAAACGAGCTTCCTGCTTCCTTTTGCGGCACTATCGCAAGTTCCCTCTGTCATTTTCCTCCACTCCCTCCATTTCATTTTTATTGACTTCTTTTATTACTTCATCTCATTTTTTAGACGAGACTATTTTTCCCGACCCTAGGTAATCTTCAGTTTTTTAAATTTTATTATTAAGAAAATGGAAATTAAATTGCATCGTTAAATTTTCGTTATATAATAGAATTCTTATTTTCATGGGATCCCAAAGTTGCGGTTATAAAGATTTTCTCTTCAAATCCAGTCTAATTTTAAATTTAATTAAGATTCAGGTTGAACAAGAATTCCTTCTTGAGAGTTATATAATCAGTGGAAATTTACTGAAATCTCAGGGGCGCATGAAAATGCCCCAAAACTCAGTAGATTTTCACTGAAAATGGACAATTTTTTTCGGTAAATAGATTTAATTAAAGATTGTAGAAAATAGATAGTCACAGGAAACTCCAGTTCGCGAGAATAATTGTAGACATTAAGTCGATTGTATGGATTTGTATTGCAGTTCATGGATGTTTGCAAGTGACATAACAAAACGTCTGTCTGACTCATCAATTGGTATCAATTGCTCCGCAGTCTCTGGTTAGTTCACCGTCGCGTCGTGGACATTCTCGAGAACACATTTATTTTATTTTTTCCCCCACCATAGAATCAATTACGTTGGAATCGTTGAATGCAGGCTCGATAAGGATTACAGTAGAAGATCGTGAAAAGAACTGAGATTTTAAAAGAACTATATTATTCGAAAGCCAGTCAGGGGTTCTAAGGAGTTTTAATTGTTTTGAAATTTTGCAGAATTTTAAGAGGTTTTTATGGTTTTCGTGGAATTTTACGTGATCTTAAAAGGTTTCTGGGAGTTTTAAAGGATTTTATGGAATTCGATGAGATTCTAATAATTTTAATGGATTTTAAAGGACATAAAGGGATTTTAAATAATATCGTAGAATTTTAAAGCCTCTCAAGAAGTTTTTAGGAATTTTGTGATTTTCACGAATTTTAACAGATTTCAAAGGATATTTATGACTTTTAAAATATTTTATAGAACTCGAAATATTTTTAGGTTTAATTTTAACTGAATATTTTTGAGACATTTTATTACAACTCTTTTTTAGAGAGGAAAACTGTTGAATTGTTACAGCATAGAAAGACGTGAAAAACCAATTCCATAGTTTTCCTAAATGATTTTTTTTTAATTTGTGTAGGTGGGATTTATATACGCAAGATTTATCTTTTGAACTCCAGGTGAAAGCGAGTTTATAAAATACAGCCTAGGGAAAATTCATTTACAAAGAGTAAAAGATATTGTGTTAAATGAGGGTTGGTAACAAAAAGCTCGTGCAGAAACAACAACCGAGTTGGGGAAATTGCATCGCGAATTCAGTCCCTGTTTTCCGTTCTATGTACTTTAGTTTTGTGCTTTAATTTCGTTCCTTTATTTTTCAACGAAATTCGCCATCCTTCTATTCTGTATTAACTAGCGCTCCAGACATGTGAAAATGAGTAAAAGCAAAGAGTGACGCTTTTAAATTTACTGCGTCAGAGTTAATTGAAAATGTTATCTCTACGATTCAACCTCTTTTCTACCTAAAGATATTTAATTATCATATCACTTTATTATTCAGTTTTTCAATTATAAAATATTTATACGAAACAAAAACATGTAAAAGATTTTTTTTTAAAAAAAGATACTGTTTTGAAAACAGCATCTCTGGACCATACTGGGATTTAATTTAAATGAACGAGACAAACCAATTTCCTCTCTGCAAAAGCACAATGAACCTTAATCGTGAATATCAATTTTGACAATTGGATTTTCAAAATCTCACAACTCACCATATAAATCTCACTAATTGAAGTTGTCATATAGGAAAAATAATAATAATAGCACGCATTTAGAATCCAGAGGATTTTAAAGGATTCAGAATAATTTAAAGAACTAGCAATAATTATTTATATTATTAATGATATAATTTATTTTTTTGCACACCTTTTGCTATTGAATTTAAACAATATTAGATTTCTAAGAACTTAAGAAAAGTTTAAAAGATTTGAAACGTTTAAAAAATTTCAAGGAATAAAAATAAAAATAAACATAAAATAAAAACATTTACTATAGCTTAGCGCCAAAAGGCGTTGCCCAAGGCCGGCACTGGACGTAATATATTATTATAAATTACATGATGTGCACACATCAAGAAGAAAGGAGGGTTTTGAAACACACCCTCGTACAAAGTCACATTCATTCGTCACCTTATCTTATTGTTCCTCGGTGAATCATCTTATTTCCGGCTAGATCGCATTGCTATACGAAGGGGACACCCCATAATGTTTACTCTCAAATTCCTGTCACTTATATATCACGTTATACACAGAAAAGCTTCTTTACCATGAAACAAAAAAATTTGTCAAACTATTGTTAAGGAAAGCATGAAAAACGAGTTAAATTATTCAAAATCGACCAGAGAGGGTTGGAAATTTATTCTAGAAAAAAAAACAATATATAAAACAATATATAAACATAGAGAGTAAAATTGAAATAAAAATCTGCAAAGGAGAAGATATTTGATAATCGATTTTCAAGCATTCAAACTTTTTAATTACATCCTGAGATGATCTTTTAATAATATATTAAGAGTCCTTTGAATTGCATGGTATATATGGAGTTTAATGTTTTGAGATTAATGTAGCGAATTAAATGCTTAAACTATTACAGTTTAATGTTTAGTCTTAATGAGAGTCAAATGGGGAGAACTTAATTTAAGTTAAATAGGACTGCCACATAGTCACTTAAGTCACTTTTAGTTACTTTTTTGCATCATTCAGCACTACAGAATTTCATCTAATTATATCTAATTAAATCTTTGTAATTATGTAAATCTACAATTCCTTTGAATTTCGTAAAAATAAAATTGAAAATCGTCGAAATCCCTTAAAATTCCTAGAAATATTTTTAAAATCCTAAAATTCCCTTAGAATTTTTATAGAAACCTCTTGAAATTCGCCTCCCTAAAAATGTCTCGAAAATCTAGCATATATTTATATGTAGGAAGTTTCAAATCTGATTGGCTTTGGAATGATTTCAATTTTTAAGAAGAAAAAGAATTTTCAGAATTTTCTCTAAGATTTTGAGATAAAATTACTTGAACTCTTTGGTCTGAGATATCCAGTACACTTTTGTGATTCAACCCCTTGTGAAAAGTGCGCTTCATCGACTCGTAAGGGTATTGCTCACGATCAAACGAGCATATCACGCCCCTGCAAATTTTCCTCGGTCCATCAAGTTACATAGTTATCGACGCGATCATCAATGAGTCAGTGACAACCAGCCTCAACTACCCCTCCCCACTTCTCTCCACATCCCTTATTGTATATCTTTATATGTCATCCATCAGTGATGTTCCGATATCCGCATATCCCTGTGATATATATATATATATATATATATATATATATATATTTCACTATATAGATTTGCTTTCAGGTTGTGCAGGAAACTGTTTCACTATGAATATTCATGAATCGAATTATATCGAATTATATAACCATAAGACGAAATCAGTTTGCTTATTTCAAACTAATAATATAAATATAAGTATTCGAGCTCGTTTTGTAAAGTTTTTCGATTCATTGATATTAATTTTAAAAAATAACTAGAAATTCTTTAAAATCACTTGATTTCGAAGAGATTTCGAAGAGAAATCTCTTAAAGTTCTTTAAAATCATTTAAATCGGCTTGAATCGTTTAAATTCTCTTTAAATTCTTTAAAGGTGTTAAACGGGAATGTCATCATTTTTTTTAGATTTTTGATATTGGACTGAAGTTTCAGAAGTCTCTTCGACGATTTTTTGTTTTCAATTTGCCGAATTTGAAAACTATCTTCAGATTATTTTCGTTGTATGAAATTTATTGCGTTTTTTAGAAATTTTGAGGCAGTTTACTATTTACTGCGATTTTATTGAATTTAAGGAAATTTAAAACGATTTTGCGAGATTTCACTGGAATTTAGAAGTATTTAATTAGATTTCATGGGATTTTAAGTAATTTTAAAGGATTTAATGATATTTTGTGGAACTTTATAATAAGTATGTAATGTGATGAACTTTTAAAGGATTCCAAGGGATTTTACGACATTTCAGTGGATTTTCAGATATTTTAAGCGATTTAATGAGATTTCATGGGATTGTGAATAATGTGAAGGAATTTCAGGGGGTTTTCAATAATTTTAAAGAATTTGAATTTTTTATTTTGTAAAACTTTAAGTAATTTTAAGGGATTTTACGATATTTTATGGGAATTAAGTAATTTTAAGGACTTTTAAGAGATTTAAGGGATTTAACGAAATTTCATTGGATTTTCAGGAATTTAATGAAATTTCATGGGATATTGAGTAATTTTAAAGATTTTACGAAATTTAAAGGAATTTTATGAAACTTATTGAGGTTCCTAAAAATAGACAAGGAATTACAAATTCTTATAATTCAAAGATTGAAAATTCTAATTTATTTTGCATACTTTAATTTTAATTTATAAAATTTTGTTTGTTTTATTTAGTCCAAAATGCCATCAGTAAATAAAAAAAAGGTTTCTGTACCTTGGTTTTTATTTTCTGGACATTATAAACAAGAAAATGGAAACAAAAACATTCGTCAGAAAAGACGTCTGAAACTTCAGTCCAATATTTTTGATATCCATTCGGAAATATTGATATATTTTTGAAATTGATTATCAATAAAATTTGTAGAAAATTTTAGTAGGTACCCTGAAATTATTCTCCTTTAATGGTAGCTGTAAAGGGAAACTATTACAGAACTGATATCTCGTTTCCATAAATGTAAGATTGTAAGACGTAACTGAATTTTCTACGACCACAAAAACATTATATGTAATCTACGATTGTTATTTGAATTCATGATCGAAGATTCAATCTAAAATGACACGTTTACAACAATTAAATAAACTCTTATTCTGCACACGCTCGTCACATAAAACCGGAAATGTAAATTTCTCTAATTGAATCTTCCTCGTGATACCCGCCTTTACATTTCGTTTTTATTTGATATATTACTATCAAATAACTTACTTCATTCGTCACAATTTCTCACTTATATATACTTAGAAACTCAATTGGACAATTATAAAATATTTGTTGAGACATGAACGTCCCAAGGACAACTTATATTGTCCCCATGTCCACTATGATCATTAAATTGTGATAATTTTTAAAGGTCAGAAAAATAAACGAAATGATTGATATAAAGACCTCTTGCATATGAACCTAACTATTTCCTGTTGTGCATCGCAAATGCGGAAAGACGCCCACACAGTAATGAAAATGCTAATGAAATAAATTGGCTAATAACTCTGTAGATTTAATTTCTTTGAAATGTCAGAGTTTACCGTTTGCCCTTAAGGGCGTTGGACCCAAGTGTTAAGCTCAAAATTCCATTCTCCATTTTATTCAACGAAAATTATAGATAAATATTTTTTCGCAGCACTAATCTTTCTTCAAATATAAGACTGCATACAGAGCGAAAAAATATTTAATTTCGATACTTTTTGCATGAAACAAAGAATTCAAAATCGATATTCAAAATTGAATATTTTCACTTTATTTAAAAAAAATACTTGGATTCGATATTTTCTCGCTCTGTACGCATAATTCTAATTAAAAATTGATTAATTCTACAGATGGAAAAAATTCCAAATTTAATATTTGTTGAGTAAAATGAAGAAATCGAATTTTAAGATTGGAACTTGGCTCCAACACCATTAAACTACCAAAAGCTTTCTTTTTCACACCACTTGAGATTGAAAACTACGGACGGACGGAAATCACAGAAGAGTCGTGTAATTTGAGCTAGAAATCTATATCAAGGCCAGAGTGAGTCGAGCAATATCGTATAACTAACTGCAGGGAGTAAAACGGTAATGAATAGTGGCCTATAGGTAGGATGGCTCATAAGAGGAAGAAACGGAGGGTCCAATAATTAAGGTTAATTCTACAATTAACCCCCACCCTGTGCCATCCGACAGACGCCTACATTCTCTCAATTTAAGGTCTCGAGTAAATTTCTCTCCTTCCTATTTTTGCATCTTAATATCTTCTCGAGTTTCCTCTTATGATGGTAGCTGTAGCTTCCACTTTTTTCTAAGCCCTTTGTGTCGCAAAGAGCCGAAACAGTCAAAGGATGTTCAACTACAAAGAACTTCTGTGCACTGATCTTGTCGAGAAAGTTTTAGTCTGATTCATAGTTGTTAAAGAATGGAACAGAAAATGTACTCTGAATCGAAAAACCCTTGTGCGAAAAACTCGTTTGATATCAGAGTGTCTTGAAAATGAGTCAAAATTTTAGCCCCTTTTTGGACCTCCAATTATAGGACTTAATAGGTTTTTGTAGATCCTTTTTTGCTTTTGTAATCCTGGAAATCCTCTAGGACAAGAACTTGATATATTTCATTTTTTTAACTCTGAAAAATAAAAAATTATAATAAATATGCAATTAAGTTATATAAATACGAAAAAATTAAAGGGTTTTTTAAGACTTTTTATTTATTTATTTTTATTTTTGAGTAATTTTTAAAGAATTTTTAAGAATTTAAATTTTAAGTATGAGAAAAGTAGGACAGTTGACTTGCTATGAATGAGTATAAAAATAAATTAATAAAATATGTAATACAATAATAACTAACTGGAATGATTTTCAAAAACATCGCAATCACTCTCTTTATTATTTTTTCGTTTCCATATTTATACACATATTAAGCATACGACAATATATAGTTACAATATGGCAATGTTGAGAATTTGTACAATAAATAAAGACTCTAAAGCGATATAAACACAACATCACGTAACTCTTTACTATTCGGTCGTATCGAGTACTATTGTTTAATAAAATGCTTCTCTCGCATTTATAAAGTCTCGATTTTCTGTGAATTTTTTTTTTTTTTTTATACATGTATTTTTTTCCTACAATACACAGTGTTCAGAATTATTATTGCAGAAATGGAAAATACAGCTGCAAAATTACAATTTACCGCTTTCAGTAAAAATTTCATGAATTGTTCAGTCTACAGATTTTTCAATAATGAATATTTATGAAACCAGGTGATTTATAACAATGAAATTTGGTTCTTTTGTCGATTTTTTAACAAGAATAATAAAAATACAAATTTTAATAGATGCTGCAATTTCAAAACTGTGATTTCTACTTAAAAATCATTTTAGTCTTGTGTTATCATTCTTTTTCGAGAGCATTGAACGTTTGCGAAAATTTTGCCTCCATAACGAGAAGGCTTTGAATCTTCAAAGTTGCAACCTTTAAGGTCGTTACACTAGACCATAAATAAATTTTATACTTCAATTTCACTCAACAATTATTTAAATATAGGGGAGAACGATGTTCAATGGCTTTTATGGTAGTTTTAATAACTTTTAAACAATTATTATATATCTATTATATAAATTTTATCTAAATACATTTTTGTGTAATCGCCGTTCTTTTGATTTTTATATAACCAGCATAAATTATTATATTCTATTTGTATCAATTCCAGTAAAAACAATACACGTTTTTGTTATTTATACAATAAAATTAGTTTAATATCTAAATGTATCCAATTCTAAAACTGATAAATTTGATGAGAGTGCATTTATTATAATTTGTTTTAGTTTAAAAAAAATAGAGTTGTAAATATTTGATTTTTTTTGCAGAAATGAGTTAATTTTGTCGTGATGAGAAAAATATGGACGAAGAGGAAAATGGAAAATCTGAAGCAATCAACATGTAAATACCAAGAGCAAATACGAATACCAGAGACAAATTAATTTTTAACGTATTTTCATGCTGTTTACACACGGGAAGCGAAAATTAATGGGAAGAGTAATTTTACTGACCACAGGCGAAGCTTTGAAAATGTTAAATTATTAACTCAGTTATATACAAATAAACCTTCAGTGTTTATTGCAAAGTACACTCGATTTCAATATATATAATTGTTCTTTTTATATTAAAATAATTCGAATTTGGTTACAAATGCAGAATTATTTAAGCCTGCAAAATCATATTTGCATACGCCAAATGGATATGCTATTTTTGGATATGATTTTTATTGTGATTTCTTTATTTTACTGAATAATTATTAAATTTTGAAGTTAGATTTTGAATTCTTCGTTTTATGCACAAAGTATCGAAATTAAATATTTTTTCGCTCTGTATACAGTCTTATATTTGAAAAAAGATTAGTGCTACAGAGCGAAAAAATATTTATTTATAATTTTTGTTGAGTAAAATGGAGAATAGAATTTTGAGCTTAACACTAACGAAGGAAAAATTGAAATTGTAACACGACAAAATGGTTTAGCTTGTTTAAGTGTCATTAAGGGAGAATGCAATTTGACACAATACTGCGAATTATTAACAAGAAAAATTAAACTCGTGTTACATTAATCCTCAAATACGTAATAACAAGTGTTTTAGAATTGGGACATTAAACACGCCGTCTTGTCACTAATAGCTTTACCATTGACCCCTATTAAAATTGACCCCGGTCTCCCCTATATGTAGCATCCGCCTAATTTTTCTTTGTTATAAGGTACGCTTATGTGAGGAGAAAATTTTACCTTTGAATGGGAGAGACTCGCTACGCACTGCCACTTACAATTAATATAGTTAATACACGTCTTCAAAATAAGACTTTGTACAAGAGATAGTAAATAAGAACACTTAATTATGGCCAAGGCCTCTGGAGTAAAAATTTTAAATTATTACAAAATCAAGACCACGAGAAATCGCAATTCGATAATATAGGCAGGTTTCACTCGAGTGGCTCGCACTGTTAAAAAATCGTATTTATAATTCTAATCCTATGCATTACAAAGTACACAATTTTTTATCTTCTTCGACATCGAAATCAAGTTTGAGAATTCTTTTTAATTCAAGTTAATGGAGTTTACTTATAATTCTTATAAAACTTATTTTCGCAATATCAATGATGTATCCAATCAGCCAATTTTACATTTTTATATCATGATCTAAAATTGATATCAGAAATCGTCAATAATGAAAAACGTGTTTAGCACTCGGAGTCGCAGCTTACAGAAGCATATTTTAGTTTAAATGTCCAAGAATGCTCAATTAAAGCAGTGAAATTAGTTGTCTTTTTCCAAATTGTAGAACTCTTTCAATTCAATAATTTTTTAAAAAAGATCCAAGTGAATTTGTGAATTCCTCACCTCACAGCGCAAGCTTTGTTATACACACTGTAAAAAATTTCTTGGGAAATTTTCACGAACACTTAATGGGAAAAATTCCCGAAACGCTCTTGGGGGGCAGATTTGTATGTAATAGTATTTCCTAAATGTTAGGAAATTTTCCAAAAATCCTTAAGAAATCTCCAAATTTTTTACAGTGTATGTTCAACAAGTTTCAAATTTTGAGTTTGATTTGTAATTATTTTTCGAATCCTGTATAAATTTCAGGAATTCACAATAGATTTTTGAGCGTAGTTCTGTACATCTATTAAAAAATCGGGGCCGCTCAGTTATAAACCGATAGATAAATCAAAAGAGTTGGATAACTTCCAATACGGACTTTTATTTCTATCAAATTTTTAACAGACGGTCCTGACCAAATTGCGACTAAGCCAGTTGTTCAGGATATCACGTTCGACGAATCCATTGCGAAAATCTAATCTCATTTTCACAGCAAATATATTTTCAGACATTATTTCATTCTGTAGATTTAGATTCAAAGAGAAAAATAACAAATAATTTTGTTGTAAATCTAATAGATCGTATTTGAAAGATGGTTTTCAGTTCTAGAATAAAATTATCCACTTGGAATGAGAGATAGTCATTGCTTACTCTTATTATATCGTAAAAATTTGTAAAAACCTGAACAGTAGGTAAAAAATTGGGTCGTGAGAGTGATGAACGCGTTTACTAAATCCATGACAAAATTAAAAGATTAAAATTAAAAAACCTTGGAGACTATAAATGGAAACGTCGTCTGATGAACTCGAGCTTAATTTCTAATAATTGAGCCCGACTGATGACTCAAAGGTTGGAAAGAAAGTTCCTTTGGTAGAGAACGCAAACTATAACTTGAATCACATTCTCGTAGAATAGAATTTTAATTTTTAATGGACTTAAAATAAAGAGCTTGCGATTTGCGAAACCTTAATTGAGATCACGCACCTACTTTCTTACTATATAATAGTAATAAATAAATAAATAAGAAGAGATTGAAAACTTCGTTGAGTAGTGGTAGGTAACGAAAAATCCTATTCTGTACTTAACTATTTTTGGCTTTTGATTATTCTTGATTTTAGTTTCGATTTTAAAATAAACTCTAGGTAATGTAATATTTTTTATAATAGAAGAATGAATAAATATTTATAAACAACTGTTACTATCAATAATATCAATCATGTCAAAAATCTACAAAAACCAACAGGTTAATTAATACAAATTAAGAAACAATTTCAGACACAGAAGAGGTATTTAAAAAATAGTTTTACGCAGTTTTCCCTAAATTTACAAATATCCTGACTAGAGTTTTAAACAGAGAATACTATTTCGAGAAAATTCGCGTTCGATATTCTTTTTGAGAATTTTATACTTTCTCACTGCCAAGAATTGCTAGAATTCAATGAAATCATAGAATGTATTATTAAAAACAATAAAATTCTCTATATTTTTTCGAGAATATTCCCCGAATTTAAATTCTCGATAATTTAGAACTCTAATCATGACCTATACAAACATTATCGATCTCATCCGAAATTTCCAATTATGGGAAACCATATCGGACTTAGGATCTGGATTCGTTCTGGATAAAAATGAACCTCCATCTCAGAGATATCGATCCTCCCTACCCGCAAATGTTACTTATCTATTCGCACACTAAGAGATCGACGTTCGGCCTTAAATTCAAATCACGTTGGATCAAGACGGTCAACTTTGTCGGAGATCCTCAAGTGAAATAATGGGATTCGATTTTGAATCCTCAGGATCCTCAGAATAAGGAGACTTGGCATACTTGGCAAACTTGGCTG
Organism: Synergus gifuensis; assembly: GCA_904066015.1. NCBI lineage: Eukaryota > Metazoa > Arthropoda > Insecta > Hymenoptera > Cynipidae > Synergus > Synergus gifuensis. The sequence goes on from CAJFCO010000131.1 coordinate 5,067,423, forward strand.
CTCATTGCTCAAGAAGGTGGTTTTGTAGCTCTGAACTCGAGACTATTCTAAGTGATTCGTGGATCAATTCAGAGATGCTCTTTAGTTTACAAGGAAAGCGTGGTTTACAAATTAGCATGAGCATTATTGCCAGATGAAACTTGAATGCAGGCCGGAAGTCGTTAGAATACCCAGCAGGATCAGCCAACCGAAGGCAAGGCTGCTTCTTCTGAAATTCGTTGCACCATTGGCACATGATTCCTTGATTTGCGAGATGTCAAGGCTCCTTCGGGTTAGTAGTTTGTGCACCCCATTAATTTCACTTTTCTGTAAAATGTGTTCTCGTGACAATAACAGAGAGTAAAGTAAACCAGGATGCTGATCGGTCTCACTAGAACAGAAGGTCAAGACCATGTGCGTTGCCACGGCCTTCATCACGTAGACTTGGCCGTAAAATTGAACGTAGTTGTAGTCCACGAGCGTACCTGAAAACAAAAATGACACACGATTATATTTTAAAGTGGACAACCCCCATTTAAGATTCTGATGAATTCTATGGTTTCTATAATATTGATATTATTATTAATTACATAATTAATTAAATTGAACCTCCGGTGACCACAAGGGGATACGTGTGGATTCATCCTGAGAAGTATTGTCCTGAAAGTTAATTTTCAAAATCGAATTTTAATTTTAAAAACAGATGCTTGTAGAGAATTTCAAGGCGCATCTATTTTTCCTATTGGAAAAATTTTTAGGTTTTGTAGTTTTTGAAGTAATTGGTAATTGATGATAAAGATAAGATAATAAAGAGAGATAATTTATGTATATTTGAAAATTGTGTAAGTTACTTTCTGCTGAACATCATTTTTGTTTATTCGTTGAAAATAATTTCCCGGGGAAATTGAAATTGCAGTATGCGAGAGTAGATTTTCTTGTTCGAGTTTTACAGATTCTCCCCTTATTTGCAGAGAATGTTTACCAGAAGCTGTTACGCGTAATCGGTGACTCGTAAATTGGCAATCGTTGAGCCGTCAAGCACATTCGACGTTGACGAGAATGGGTGAGCTTTAATGGAGCGAATCATACATGTGGAGATCTCACATTAAATCGTATCTGTACATGAATGTACAATTGTACAAACGATCATGATTATGCATAGCACATGCCAACAATATTAATATATAACGACCTATAATTATTCGAATCTTCATCCATTGAAGACATGAGTAATTAATTAAGTATTCACTACTGTTAATGACAGGATGATTCCTAAATTTTCCTCATGGGCAAAATATTTAAATAAAAATTGTTAAATACAATTTTTTTTTATAATTTATAGATATTTATAGATATTTATACATTTTAAAAGAGAATCTACTTAGAACCATAAATTTTGTAACAATGTAATTGATATTTTTTTCAAATTATTTATTATTTATATAATCACGATGAAATTATAGATTATTTATGAACGTTTATTATGTAAAGTGTTGTCATCTGAGCTATTAGTGAGACTGTTAATCACAAGCGAGTGAAATTCGCATGACTCGTTCATTTTATCCCTTCATGTTTCAAGGGGGTATTGTAGTGGTTTGGCAAGAAGCCAAATTCCTAGGCCCTGCAATTAAGGATATTAATTTTCATTTCCTGCAGACGGGGAAACGCACAGCTTGGCCCAAATCTAGAATGAAGTGGAGTGTAATTAAAAAAAAATTCATTGAAGGCAAAAGTGGAATATTAGAGCGAGCTTGCAAGTTATGTTATTATCTGCCGATTGCTCAGACGATATTGACCAGTCTTCTAATGGAATTACTTATTCGATAAATCAATATAACCTGCTCTATTCGAGATATTCGATGCTCTGTTTGAATTGAGATGAACCTACTCTAATCTAATTGGATCTGCACTGTATAATAACGTCAGCTGGTAATGAATAAGAAAATGTAGAGATATTTCAATACATTTATCAATATCTAAATTAAAAGCCACGAAAAATTGTAATTAAATGAACTAATTAGCAAATACGAAGGAAATCTTTCATTCGAAAAAAAGAAAAGTTCCTCTTTTCACTAGAAATCAGTAATCTGAACAAAAGCTTTTCACAAAAGAGCTTTTCTTTCACTGACAAAGTGTTCGAATTTTTTCTTATTTCTATTATCGATCAGATAAATTGTGTGAAGGAATGAGAAGATATTAAAGCAGAGGAAGAGACTTGCTTGGTTTAATATGAAGATTGGTCTGGGAATAATACATGAGAAAAAAAAATATGAGAAATTATTGACTGGAGTGACTTTTGAGAATTTATTTCTTACGTCAACAGATGCGACATCGTTTCCGGGATTTTCTCGACGAATCTTTTCATTTCCACTAGGTCGCAGTAATTGGGCTGCCGACTTTTGCTTCCTCGTTGAAGCTGATTGGTCTGACAGTTAGAGTATCAGGTACTGCAGGGTCGTTAAAGACGCAATCAACGCCAACGGTGACGAGATTTCTGGAGTCTAGATCCCCTCGAGCTTATTAATTAATTATAGGATGTAATTTTATTATTATTTTATAATTGTGGTGGAACCAGCGCTATTATGTCATTTTGTAACTTTTATCATTTTATACTTAAATTGAGTATTTCTCGTCTTTAAAATTATTGTCTTCCTTTATAAATATACTTCCATATCAAGTCTGAATGATAATAATTTTAGAACTGCTCCTCTATCAGAAAACTTTCTTCAGTCATTATACATATCAACTTTTGAATTGTTAGCTGTTCTCTATAGGATTAGGTCGTTATGTCAAACTTTTGGAAATGTCCATATGCACTTATTAGTATAAGTTCAATAAATTAATCGCTGATTAATTTTAGTATATATAGTTTCTCGTGGCAGTCTCTTAATCCAATTTAGCCTTCTAGTAGTTCCCAACTTTTGGGTCTCTCTGTTACTTTAAACTCGCTATTTTAGTGGCTACTAGTTAGGCAGCTTATGATAATCGCCTTGGAAGAAGCTTAAGTCTTTTGTAGCAATATAGCCCTTATTCTCAATGATCCTCCTTTACCTTTCAAACAGACCGCATTGCCTGTCCATATTCGATACGAGAACTCCTTTCAAAGTAAGAAAACTCGTGGTAACTCAGGACTCTACTAAAATAATATGAAAACATTCTAAAATGATGTAGAAAATTATAAATAACACTGAAACTGACTGAAATATTTAAAAATTGACACTTTTAAAATATTTGAAATCGTATATATTCTAATTGAACCTTCCAAAATGGTTTATTGAAACAGGATTATTTCATATGATTTCATACTTATGAAGAGCAATTTAAATTTTCGAGTAAATAATGTAACACAGAAATTGAAGTCATAATTAAAAATAGTAATTATAACGAGAAAAGTACAGGAATTAAAAATAATTCCCTATAACTTTTTTCTACGACTTTCCTATACTTCTTTTCTATAATGATTTCCTCAGAATTTACTTGTAATTTTTTTATGCTGATTTTCCTGTGGAGATTTCCTTGATTACAGAAATATATAATATTTAAAATATTGATTTTCCTATACTTTCGGGATTCTTCTTGGAACATTTTTCGGAATATTCCGAACCTTTCATATTGGGTTGAAGTCTCAGACGTCTAGTCTGACGATTTTTTTTATTTTATTTTATTTTTTTTTACATTTACTCTTTTAAGAATGTCAAAAAAAGTTCCTCAGACTATTTCATTTTATTTTTATTTACTAGCAGAAATTTACATGGCGTTGCTCGGGATTCTAAGAGATTTTAAGGGATTTCATATAGAGACCTTAAAGGATTTCAGGAAAATTCATGGGATTTCAGAAAGAGTTCTAAGGAATTTTAGAAACTTTAAGGGATAAAAAAACTTAAAGGGATTTAAACAATTTTTAAGGAATTCTAAGAGAATTTATTTGATTTTGGTGATTTTTTATGGATTTTTAATATACAGTTCAAAAGAGATCGAAAGATTTTAAATACATTTCAAGCCATTTAAAATGATTTTAAGGAAGTAAAAGTTAAGTTTTGAGGAGATTTCAAGATCTTTCAAGTAATTTTAATGAATTCCAGGGGATTTCGAAAGATTTTAAACGATTTAAAAATGTTTTAATTATTCTAAGGATTTGGTAAGGATTCTAAACAATTTATGATTTTTTTTAAGGATTTGAAAAGAATTTAAAAGAATTCAAGGGATTTACCCAAATTTTCTAGTTATTTAAAATGTTTTTAAAAAGATTAATAAAAATGAGATCAAAAATTTAAAAGAAATTTTAATTTAAAAAGTTCAAAAACTTAAAAATTTTTTAAATCTTTTAAAATTTCAGGATACCTTTTCAAAATCCTAAAAAATCTCTTAAAATCTCTTAAAATTCTTTAAAATACCTTATAATTCCAGGACATCTTTTAACAATCAGTAAATCTCTTGAAAATCCTTAAAATTTTAAGAAAATCTTCGAATTCTCTTAAACATTCTTGAAATCTCTTCAAATTCCATTAAATTCGTTATAATCAGTTACAATGCTTTGAAATCTTGTGAAATCTCTTAAAAAATCTTTTGATAACAATTTTCAACTCTTTTAAAAATCCCTTTGAATCCCTAAAATCAATTAAAAGCTCTTAACATCTAATAATATTTCTTAAAATCCTTTAGTGCTTTTATCTCTTGAAATTCCTTAGAACCTCCTACAATCCTTTTATAATTTTTATTTATAAAATATCTGAAAAAAATCTTTTAATAACTATTTTCAACTTTTTTAAAAATTCTTTAAATTCTATGAAATCTCTTAAAATCCCGGGCAACACCGGATAAATTTCTGCTAGTAAATAACTACAAATTTTAATTATTTTGGAAACTTTGAAAAATTTCTGTTGTTGATATTTTTATTCTAATAAATCGAAAAAAAACGTCAGACTAGACGTCTCATTATATATATTCCATAATATTTTCATGGAAACTTTTGTGCTATACCTGCGGGTTAGTATATTAGTATAATTTGATAATAGTACAGTCGGATATATCAAAAAATAAATAAACTCACCATTTTGTCGTATGTTTGTGAACCAAGCTCCCTTTCGTTGATTGTGCACTTGAAAACTGTATTCAACATCGCCAGCCTCTTCACTCCAATACAGCTTTACGGAAGTGGGTTCTGGTGATTGTAAAGTAATGACTGGGCAGTGATTGGTTACCACAACACGGTAATCATTTTGGAGAGGGTTGTGTTTCTGCAGATGCTCCAGAATTTCGACAACATACCATTTGCGCATTATCTGCAAAAGGAAACGCCGATCAGAATTAATTTATGGACCGAGAAAGCCACAAGAACTTCGATACTATGAGATAAGCTCAAGATAAATTGCCTTCCCAGTTGGGGTGCCCCCATGCAAATCTATTTTGCTTAACCGAATTAATATCCCTGTTGGAAGTATAAAGATAGAAAGTCTATCTATTTGAATCTTTTTCAATCTTCAGGATTGAAATAGAAGGGATAAATGAATGCAAATGAATCCCTATCCATGCCAATCTATTTCTATCTCTTTTTTAATCTTTAATAATCTCTTTCCTTTTGGATCTCAATATTTCTATCTTTCTATATCCTTCTTCAATCTTCGCCAATAATTTCCTATTCTCCATCTATCAAAGCCAATCTTTCTTTATTCTCCGTCTATCCACACCAATCTTTTTCTATCTCTCCTTAAGTATACTACCAAGTCTATCCATTTCAATCTTGACCATTCTATCCATTTCTATCCTTTTATCGTCTTTTCGATCCTTTCCTATCTCTCTTGAAGTGTATTACCAATTCTATCCTTTTTAAATACTGCATATCTATCCATGTCTATCCTTAATCTAATCATCACAATCCTCTTCAATCCTTTTCACAATCTACTAGGAAGCCTATCCTTTTCAATCTATACCTTTATATCCACATCTATCCACGTATAA
>CAJFCO010000131.1:5073459-5096429 GCA_904066015.1 Synergus gifuensis
GATTGAAAAGGATAAGCGTGTAAAAGAGATAAGTAAGGATTCAAATGATTAGACCAGGGATAGACATGGATAGGAAAGTAGAGATTGAAAAAGATAGGCGCTGCAATAGATTGTGAAAGGGATAGAAAAAGATTGGTGTGTATAGACGGAGAATAAAGAAAGATTGGCATTGATAGATGGAGGATACATTTGGATTCATTTTTTCTTTCTACTTCTATCCTGAAGATTGAAAAAGATTCAAATAGATAGACTTTTTTTTACTTCCTGCTACAGCTATCCCTAAATGTTTCTCGCCAATGGTAAAAAGCTAAAAAGGCAATTAATTGGTATACAGTTTCCTGATAGTTATTTGTTGTTTCACAGATGCATTCGACGCATCAATAAAGTAGATTTTTGAAATTGAACCAAATTCAGTTTGGCGTTAATAAAACTGCCGCAATATGGTCGCGCGAGACAACGTGAAATTGTCGTTGTGTCTGACATTCGGCGGGCCAATTCGCTTGTTCATTATTTTAATTGGTGTTCGTCACGGAGCAAAATTACGTTCCCTAACATTGCTCGCAAGCGAGCTGGCTATTTGGCGTCGGCTTGCAAAAGAGCGTGCCCTGGAAAACATATATTTCAAAATGCGATTACACAAGTTGTACGTGAAGTCGACCATGTGTGCAAATGCACGATTATTATTCCACGCGAGGCACCAAATAGCACACGTCGGTCGTTGGATTCTACACTCGCCCGTCATTAACGCTAAAAAGTTCTTTTCACTAATATACAGGTGCCCTCGCACAGATAAAGCGAGGAAGAACCTAAAAATGTCCCTATGAACTTATGAAGTATTTAATATGTAGGAATGTGTATAGCAAATGTGAAAAATATCAAAAAATTTTAACTTTTTACAGATAGCGCAAGAAGCATTGCACCCCGTGCAGAAATTGGACCATTTAATCCTATATAAAACTCATTTACTCCTTAAAATGGAGTTCTGACGAGGCCTTAGTCGGGATTTCTATTTTTAATAGAAATATTTTAATATAATTAGGTATTTATAGGGCAGTGATATGGTTGTACTATCTCTCATTAATAAAAATCTTACATTAGTATTCCCACTTTAATAGCTATTTAGAATGTAATAAATTCAGTCTATTTTAATTTTGAATTGTTACAATTTAAACATAAAAATTAATTGAAATTCAAAGAAATGCCATGCAATGGAAAAAACTTCAAGTGGGTTTATTGTGACTCATTTCATTGTATTGTTTTAAATATAGTTAAGTTTAATATTAATTGATAATATTGATTTTTTATGTTTACTACTTTATTTAATACAAGATAATACTTAATACTGAAACATAAAGAGTCCATTCTGTTATTAAAAATTTGCAACATTGTAGACACTTTGTATTCCAAAGGTATAAAAAGTTAATCTCTAATGAATTCAATCTCGTTTAATCGATGAAGTACTGGGCATGTAAAGAAAATAAAGTACAGTTCCAATTCCAGTAGAATAGGAAAAATTCAATTTTCTACAGCATTCCACAGTGTGAGGGAAGCGCTTGGAACTTGATGTGTATACCGTATACGAACTTTATTGAATATGCAAAAATGTGCGGTGGAAATGCAATGAAAGGTTACATTTGCCAAGCGAAATATCAAATTAACTGTACATCAAACAGATACCGCAGGGAACGCTTGGTGAGAGAATTTTTAATATGAAAGCAAAGTCAGTCAATACACATTGCTAACGTGCATACTACCAATCGATGAAAAGCAAATTCCACGTTTAATTAAATTCCTCCGACTTTCTGTCACTGTGAATCTTATTTCTTGAAAAATCTCAACTAACATTAAAGAAAATTTGTTAATTTTAAGGATAATCATTCAGTTGTATGTATTCATCGTAATAAGTTATTCATTGATTCAATCAATTATATGCAGTCTTTAGTCTGTATATAATAACTAAAAAAAAAAAAACAAAAAAAAAAAAAATAAAAAAAAACAATTTCTTTCGGTTATTGTCTCTCAGAAAAGAAAACGAGAATTTCTCTGAGAGAAAAAAATGGATAATGAATTTTTTAAGCTATCAAGGGAAATAATCGAAGAAGAAATGAAAATATTGTTCTTTCTCATGAGGATTCGATATACAATAAAACTTACGAACGAAAATTGTGGGACAAGAGTTTTGAGTACATTTACGAGTTCATGGCTGGAAATATGATTCTCGCTTCAACTTAAATCCCTCCGAAGTTGCCCCGTAAAAGCAAATAACACAACTCCACGCCCGGCTTTAAGGATCTCGCGTCGAAAGCCCGGTCAGGCTTAAAATCATTCGAGAAAGAACTACAAAAAACTGCAAAGACGAGGGCATCCAGTGAAAAGAAGATATAGCAAGCTCCTATATCTACGAGAGGTCTTTTTTATATTTAAATCAATACCCCCGCCTCTTCATCCTTCGAGAAATCCAGTTTGTCCCCTCGTCGATCAGAATTTACCGAGGTCACTTACACCATAACTTTTTCTATGACCTTATCACCCACAGCCCTGTTTCACCAATATCGTGACTACCTCATTCAAAAATCCAGAATTTTATAATAAGTAGTTATATAAACAATAAATGTAGAATAACCATAAACCATTTTTCTTATGAAATATCTGAACCTGAAGCTATACTTATGAAAGTCTTAAAATTATTGAATTATTAAATATCTATCAATTAAAATTATTGAAAATCTCTTTAAATCCTTTGAAAATGTGTAAAAACATTTCTAATAATTTTAAATGCTTTACAATTACATAAAATTATTTTGGATTTTTTAAAATTCCACAAAGAAGGTACAAATCACTTCAAATTCCTTTAAATTCTTTAAAGTCACCTGAAATTTTGGGAAACACCTTAAATTTTAACATAAAACGCTTTAATATTTCTTAAAACTATGTGAATCCTTAAATGAATCCTTAAAATTATTTTGTCTTGTAAAATTTCACAAATAACTTAAAAATTCCTTAAATTTCCTTGAAATTTTTTTAAATACCTTAAAATTTTTTAGAATCACAATTCTTTAAAATTACTAAACCTCTGAAAAATCCCTTGAAAATCTATAAAATCACTTAAAATTTTACGAAATGTTTTTTGCTTGCATAGGCAATTTCACAGAAATATTTTTTTATCGAATAATTAGTGAAAAAATAAGATTTAGTGATTTTTCCTCAAGTGTAGAAGTTACCTTTACAATTTTATATTAGTGTAGTTGATTTATTTGTGGTTATTTTAAATATATGTAAATAAATTTATTGTGAAGCTCGTATACGATGTCGTTAATGTCAAATCATCAGATCGTACCCCATTTGATATCCACCTGTCTATAACATCCCCTAGAGAAATTCTGAACGTTTTCACAAGCGTGTCAATAAAATTTCACTTTTATTATCAGTACTTCTATTTCACTCACTTCCTACTTTCTATGTATATACACGTCCTGTAACAGTTGTATAAAAGAAACGTTTATTTTAATAGAATACTATATATATATAGATATATGTAGATATGCTCTCATTTAATCGCAAATTAAAACAGATTTAATGACATTCATTCGTAAATGTCAGTCTAAAAGCTTTTTCGGAAGAGTATAATATGTTTTATGAATTATATAGAAATTATTCTTTACATGAGAGGAGAATTCATTTTTTGGAGAGGTCATATGAAGGGGATTAACATAATCCATTTAAATGCATTTTAAATATAGGAACGTGTGGAAATTTCTATAGGATTTTACTCTTTCAAATTTTCAATTCCAAGGATAATAATGATCTATTCTAAAAAGATGATTGAGTCGAAGTCGAAATATCGTAACGCCTATTTCTGCACTCCTGAGTCGTGTAAGTATCGATAGTGATTTTTGACAATCGATACTTGCCGAATCGTAAATTCCGCGTGAATTGAATTTGGTTTGGTTAATAATCATTTTGTCACGATTCTAAACTCGAAATACATTGAAAATCTAGGAATTTTAAGGGAATTTTATGGAATTTTTAAAGATTTCATGGGATTTTAAATGTTATCATAAAATTTTAAAGAATTTCAAGAAGTTTCTGGGAATTTTTAGAATTTTTCACGACTTTGATCAGATTTCAATCGGACTTCAAGGTACTTTTATGACTTTTAAAATATGTATTTTGTGGGATTTAAATAAGGAATTTAAAACTTTATAGGAAATTTTATTGAGGAATTTCAAAAGCTTTTCATGATTTTCATAAGATTTTGTAGAATTGTAAACAACTATATTTATTATAAAAGAAAGGATGTACAAACTAAGAATACGCCACAATTGCGCCTCAATTGTTTTACACTTACGACCTCTGCCAACTACCAATTGAACCTCCGGTATTCAAAAATAGCTAACAGAATTTACAAAGATTTTTAAGGGATATAAAAGATATAAAGAGATTTTAAAGTTTGTCATGGAATTTCAAAAGGTTTCTAATAGGAATTTTTAGAGATTTTCATGAATTTTAACGTGGATTTCAGAAGATTTATGAGTGAAAATTTTTCTAGAATTTTTAAGGATTTCATGGAATTTGAAGATATTTCTGAAAATTTTAAAAGATTTTCACGAAGTTTAACATAGATTTTAAGAGATTAGAGAAATAAAATATAATAAATTATATAATATTGAAAAACACGTTCATTTTTAGGAGTTGAAGCCGTTTTCAAAACATATGTAGATCACAATTATTCTTAAGCTCAACCGGCGTATGTGCATAATAAGGTAGAACTTGCGTTTACAGAAACTCAATGCGAGTTCAACCATCCTAACTTTGACTGCATGCTAGAACGGCATTATTTATGCTAACTTATACGGTGTATTTGCATGCCTGCAAGTTTTAGTGGGACGACTAGTCATATAGGGCAAAACGCTGAAATGGCGCTTGGTCGGATTCGCACTGCAAAGATTTGATATTAAAATCGGAATTGTAGCGACCCCATATTTGTCTCGAACGAATGGATCGGCGCCGGCTCTCGCTTTATTAAAATTCTTCCTTTAATTATTGACGCTTTTTTATACAATAAAAATCTAAACGGCTGAGTTTTGTTTAAAATTTATTTTTCAGGGAACAGAATTAAATCTTGATAAGATAAACTTCGTCATACAGCATCACACTATATAAATATTTATAGTTGGCGCCATATCTTTTCCTCATTGATTATATGACGTCGAGCTTTCGCGTAACATATTTCTTTAATTTAAATTTCCATAATTCTCGTGTCGTGGGACGTCGTAAATTGTAAAGTGCAACCTCCCATGAAAAGTTTTCAAAATGCAAAATTGATATTGCTGATGTCAGCTTTTAGAGAGTCAAATATTTTCAGAGTCTATACTAAATTTTGCATGGTGGGTTTTAAGAAGTTGGAGGGAGTTAAAAAAATTCAGATGAGTTTAAAGATTCTCGAGAAATTTTACAGGATTTATAAGAATTCAAGTGATTTTAAGGAATTACTATAGGGAGTTGGCGAAATTTTTAAGTTTTTTTTTTTTAAAGGATTTAAATAATTAAAAATATTTCAAGAGATTTAACAAAAGTTTAACAAGATTTAACAAGATTTAACAAGCTTCCTAAAATCCTTTATATAATTCCATGAAAAACTTTTAAATCCTTTAAAATACGTAAATCGAAATCCTTGGAAAGTTTCTAAAATCTGTTAAATAAACTATAAAATCTATATATGCAATACGACAAAAATAACGTACATAGTTATCACGTGCGAAACTGTTCTAAGCTTCTAGTTTTTGTTCAAGCTGTGCGATTATATAATTGTTTATAAACAAAACTCTCGGCCATCCTGAGACACTTTATGGTCGAAAATGGCTTCCGGCACGAAAAAGTCTATTCACCTGCGCGACCAAATGGAAATCTGGCTAAGTTTAACTTGCCTATGGCTTCGTTACTTAAATAGGGATCCGGCTAATGGGGTTGTTCACTTGCTCATCAGCTATACGATTTCGTGAAGTTGTACGAAGTTAATCCTGGCTCTTCTGTATAGCTTTAACAGGTTCCTTTTACTGCCCGATAGTCCTGGTCAAGGAAAGAAGACGAAACTAGATAGCGAAATTGACGATTTGCTGAAATTGGCTCGATTCAATTGGTACACGGAAAAGATATTTCGAACTACAGTTAATTCCTCAAATATCTATTTTAAAATTGTGAAGATTCAACTAATTTACGGCGAAAGACATGAATACAGTAAAAAACAGTTTCCAAAATTTTAATAATTAATAAAAATCATTTCATCTTGCAATCTGTCTAGACTGAGGTTTAAAAAGAAACCTGCAGCGTAAATCGAGTAAAATTCATCGATTTTATAATAATCGAGTTAAAAGACCCTCTGAGTTCACGAAACCCTTAAGCCTATTTGGTCTTGAACTAGAGGATCCCACGAAGACGTACAAGTATTATATATTCTGAGATGGTGAATGCAAAAATATACGAATACTCAATGGTTAATTAATATTGATCCGTTATTACTTCCGGTTAGGTTGATGTTGAACTTGGTTAAAGTCAATGTTGACATTGATCCTATCTTAGAGCAGAAACCTTCTTATAGTTGCTTCGATTGTATGCTCATTTCTTCTCTGTCAGTCATAATATTTACAATCAGCAAACTGCATATAATTAATGTGTAACTATTAAAATTTGTGTTCAGATAAAAGATTTTCTGGTTAAGATAAGGAAAATTCAGGTAACAGATTTGCATTTAAACTCAAGAAAGTTTCCTGGAGAATCAAGAAAAGCCGCCATTAGTTCCTCACGGCATTATTGTATTTTGTATGTAACCGAACTTTGATGGTTGTTTCGAGAAAGTTGGAGAACGAGATAAGTTTTCAAGAAAATAAGTTTTTGAAGACAGAAACGTTGAGTAAACGTTTACAGTTAGCTGCACGTTTCTCTCTTGCGGTTTTGACGCTGCTCTTATTTTTAATTACTGTCATTATACTCTCGTCCCTTTCTTATGTCCTTAACTTCCGTCGTTCATCTTTACCTTCAAAGTAAAACCTAATTATATTGCAAAATTTCTATTTTATGTTAGATCCGTCAAGATGTAGTTATTTTGAATTTTAATAGACTTTCCGGCAATAAATAAGATAATTTTCCTATCAGAAGAAAAAGTTTGACTCTTAGCCTTAGGCGATGGAAAGTTCTTCGGGAAATTGACAAGAATAATCGAGCTCTTCATTAAAAATGTAATATCTAATTTTTAAATAAGAATATTCATCAGTGTAGGTATATATATAAGTGACCTACAATATCACGCTTTGATTCGAGATCCTATTAGATCTACTTTACGAGATTTGACAAGTCCCTTTTACAAGTCCAGCGTACACGATAAGCACATTATAAGCACATTAAACCGTCGATATTCGATAGTAGAGTATGCATTATACACGCGTAATCCTTCACACGCACGACAAGCTATTTTGTACAACGGTTTTGCCAGGAAGCTCTAAATCCCTTCTTCTGCATGGCGACCATAATATCCAGAATGCTTTCAAATTGAAATAGGAAAGATTGCCTTTAATTTCAGTTATTGGAAGAACATTAGTTTTAGAGACCTTTCATTATCAAATCCATGAAGACTATTTTTGACAAAATTTGGGTAATATTTCCCTTTACCATTTCTTTTTAACATTATTTCCCTTTACAATATGAAGAGCCATACTTTGTGGACTTTTAAAACTCCTAGAAAGAGAATGCTTGAAAAATTGTTTGAAACATTTTTTAAAAATTTTGCATATTGATTGAAATAAAAATAAAAAACCATGATTTTTATGGTTTTTTCATGGTTTTACCATGAACATTGACTAGTCGCCAGTTTTCACTATCATATTCATAATAAGCGCAACAAAATACATAAGTATACGGAGTTTAAATAAAATCGGAGGTTTCAGGTTTTCGGAAGTAATTTTGAACTTGTTTAAAAAAATTTTTTTTGATTTAAAACCATTGAAAGTTGAATGCGTTTTATATGAAAATTCTGTAGCAATGACAGATTCCAATATAAAGGCAATCAAATTGAAATATTGGATATTGAGAGTGATCCAATTGCAAATATTTTCAATTTACAAATTCCTCAGATCTGGTGATATCGATAAAAAAAACACGATAAAATTTTTAACCACTTTGGTCTATGTGGTCATTTTTATACTCAAATTTTATTTTCGTCAATGTTCTTATGGTTATTACTTTAAAAAATCAGAAAAATAAACATCTAAATTCTAAGGTAAGAGGGCATATAAGATCCTAACACAAAATATTATTTGAAGTTATAAAAAGTAAAAATATATATCTATATGTGTATATGTTTTCATTCTGTATTTATTTGGGTTTCATTTGTCGACTCCAACGCATAAACCAGAATTCAGTTTCCCACATTTCTCCCACAGCTATCGGGGCGTGCATTCGCGTGAAATATAGAAGAACATTCTGTATTTCCATTCTAATTTATCTGCAAAATTAACGCGAGCGAAATATGAATATAGAGGCTGTCGGGATTTGTGCAATGCATTGTTTCATCTATAATAGTGATATTTAATTCGTTGATGATGAAAATGATAACAATTTAACGCGTGAAACATTAACATTATAATTTATATATTGGTAATGATGGGAAGGATGATTCTGCTTGATGATCAATGATTAATTAATAACCTTCGCTGATCATTTTACGCGGTACAAAAATTTATGGATTACGCATTTATAGGGTGTCCATAAATATATTTCCAAAATGAATCATTTGGTATTTTATTTATTTTATTTATTTATTTGGAGGTTTCTAAGAATTTAAAAAGATTTCAAAGAATTTCAGTGATTTCTAAGGTTTTCATGAAATTTTAAGGAATTTTAAATGTTATCCTGGAATTCCGACGAAATTTAAGATATTAAAAAAAATTTCTAAGAATTGCGAGGGATTTTATGGAATTTTATGAGATTTCTAATAATTTTAAGTGATTTCAACAGATTTTTCTGATCTTTAAAATATTTTGTGAAGAGTTTAAAGGATTTCATGGAATTTGATCAGATTTGTAATAGTTTTAACGAATTTTAAAGATATAAAAGGATTTATATATATATATATATATATATATATATATATATTTTAACTCTGGCATGCGAGTATTTGTTCTATTCGAAGTCTGAACAACAACAAACAAGTTATTTCCAAACTTCCATTAAAATCGGTATCAACTGACGTCATATTCGAATGTTAAAAGCACTCGACATAACCGAATGTGAAGTTGGAAGGTTTTGCAATGGAGATGATGATATGCAAAAGGGATCGCGATAAATCAAAAGCAACCTGCTTTCTTATCATAGAATACAGAGAGGTAAAACATTGAGATAGATGGTAACACTCACACTTGTTTATATACATACATACATGCATATATAACTGTATTACATATTATATACGCAAGTAATAAGACAGATTATATAGATGTCTGTGGTCTCAGGACAATATATTTCACTCTGTGCAAACCTTGCGGAAAACAAATGCTCGTAAACACACAGGAATAGAAATGCATTTTGATCGTGACGTCACGTCCTGCTACGCCCTCAAAGTTTCCAGATCTAAGCGCCCTCGACTCGACCAAACTGCACGAACTGATTCTCTTCTCTGATTCTATATGACATCATATTGAACACTTTAACATTTCCGCCTCTCTTACGTTTGCACACACACAATCGTGCACATACACATAAGCGAGAAATTTCTATCGTACCTTATATATCGAAGATGAGGAAAACTTTTATAGCTAATCTGATCTTATTTCTCAATCGTGGGGGAAACGAAAATCGGTCTAGTAAACTTGAGAAATGTGGTAGAATATGGCAGAATCATATAGTTCAATTTAGTCCAGTAAATGTACGGAAAATCCGAGTCGGACCGGAAATAATATAATATTAACATTTCAGAATTAGTTTCCGAAAAAATATATTCAGACACATTATTTAAGTGGGAACATTAAAACATTAAAACATTAAACATTAATTAAAATTGCAGTATTTAAAGAAAATACAAACTTTAATGAGAATACGGACGTGCAGTGATATATATTTTTTGCCATTTCCAAAAATTTCAGCGAGATATCTTAAAAATAAGAAACCGGAGAAAATATGAAACAGTTGGTAAATATATAAGTAAGGTTAAAGTTTATAATTCACCCTTAATAAAATAAAGTTATTTTAGTGTATAAAGCCTTTGTCCCCAACCATATTCATGCATATGATGCATAGCAAAGGGGAGGAGAAAAGTACCCTGCTTGTTTTTCATGTAAAAAAAGGAAAAGAAAAGGGTGGCTTTCAACAGCTTGCATGATGACATTGCATCAGTCGAAGCCTCCGCTATAAAAATGTTATATGTTGGATAATTTCGTAAACGAAACTTTCTTTTGATTATTTCTTCCACAATTTATTATGACTCACGAAATTAGCTAACATGCAAGGTTTTCACAGCCGACTTTCCAAAGAAATATTTCAATACGTCTGGCAGGTGCAAAAAATGAAAACACAATTGTTCAGATCCAATGAAAAGGATAAAATCGAGGATAAAATTTCCTCTAAACTTACAGAGAAAGTATTTCCTAAAAGAAGAATATCCGATCTACGTATAAGTTCCCATATCCGCTAGAAAAATTTCTTTGAACATTATTTTGCTCTCGCCTCTTTACAACGAACAGAACTTTTGAAAGCCGAAGTTTTGTAAACCGTGGAGAACACTTTATTCATGCAAATAGATTTACTATCCCAACATATTTCTTAGACGTGCTCAGGCTTACAAAGGACTACCTCGAAAATTTAAAACTTCAGAGTTAGCTTTTTATGTCGATCTTTTTTCGTATCTGTCTTGCTTATATTGCCGTCTTTTTCGCGAATAAATTGAATTGCATGCCGTGCACAATTTCCAATTTGTTTTTCTTTTGCTCTATTTTACACTGAATTGTTTATTGGATTTTGAATAGACAACATTATTTATTCATCGTAGATACGTACAGTAAATATACTGCTATAAGTGTTTTTAGAGGTGCCTTTTTTGGAGAAGTCTAAATGAAAATCAGTTAAAAATATTCTAAAGTTCTGACGTCATATAGGAAAATTGGTGGGAGAAATTCCATGTCCTGACCTATTTTGTATCACGCAAACTCGAAGTCACCCCTCGTAACACTGTGAATATAATCTTCTTCACTGAGGTCCGATAGGGTGGGCATATGTATTGGATCCATTGTTCTATGCCATAAAGATTCTTCCTTGTATCGACACAAATTAATGCCATCCTTTTACATCCAGGAACAATGCAAATTCTCCAAAGCAAAATTCTCTAATATTTGTAGAGAGCGAGAACAATATACCTTAAGCCAAATTCGTTTGGCTTATGTTTGTACTGGAAAGCAATTAAATACTATTGTGAAATCGTTAAAATTGTGGAATTTCCATGAAATTGTCTCCACAGAATATTGTCTTTTAAAATATTAACTTAAAAGATTCAATTTATTTCAATTCGAAAATTTAAGTTATGTAATAATACTCAAATGTAACATTTCGGATTTTATAAAATGACCTTTTAAGAAATAATAAAAAAGCAATTTAAACATATAGTGCTTCTAAATTTAATATTTTTTCCTTCATTCGCATTTAAGTTCGTCAAGGGATTTAATAAAAAATTTCTTTCGTAACGAGCAATCTGTAACTTTTTAAAGATAAAATAGGAAGTTAAGTGTTCTTTTAGAACCTTTAACAGTTTACTTTACTGTGCAAGAGTTTTCTTTTCAGTAATGAAAACAGAAATGAAACTTCCAGAAAACTTTTTCGAATTACTGCGAATAAATGTATCTGAATTAAGAATCTAATTGCTTCCTTATAGAGGAAACTTTGTAGCGGTGACAAAATTATTTTGTTTTCATTCCTACAACTTCAAGTCACTCAAAAGCCAATCAGATTTGCAACAACAATTTTTACTAAATTCAAAAGAATTGTAAGATTTCTAAAAGGTTGCACAAATTAAGTTTCCAAGTCTGACTTAACTACTTTTTCCACTGGGAATTTCGTCTTGCTATAACTTTCCATTTCTACTTGAAATCGAACTCCGTGCGACTTAAACGTAATTTCTACAACATAAAAACAAAACTTTTAATAATTTTTTTACTTTATAACTTTATGCATTTATTTTCACACGTTTGATGGTTTCGAAATAATTTCTTACTCTGATGGAGTCTGACTGAAGGAAAGATATAATATTAAGTCTAAAAATGAGTTTACTTTCAGAACGCGTTCTATCTAAAAAAGCTGTACCGCAATTCACTCCAGCTGTTTCATTAACTAAGCCTCAGTTTTAAAGCCGTATATCTCGCTGAAGTGAGTGAAAAATGTCGCTGCTTTGCGCTACTACGATGGTCATATTTTCTACCTAGATTGTATATTACACTTTCTCTTTATCCATCTTCCAAACCACGCTTTTATGCTTGTCCTCTTCCTCAACTTAAGCTAGCTTCCAGTATAATCTCCCTCTCGCTGCTCAACGCCGCGTTACTTGTTTGTCAACTCATTTTTTATCTCGACAAATATCGACATCTCATCCCTCGCTTTTTCGATACCAGGCTCACACATGTGATCTTTGCTTATGTGTGGGTGCACACGTGAGCAATAGAAGCCACCCTCGGCGATAATTCTCTATTGTCGTTCCGATTTTCCAACACCAAACTGTTGAATTTTTCGCATAAACCCGTGCAGAATTTTAAATGGGGTTCTGACAGGGTCCTGGTCAGTTTTCCCTACTTCTCATGTGGCCCTAACCAGATTAACTGGCAAGGCCCACACAAGGCTTGTAACGCTGAGGCAGAATATTGCTCTACTTAAGGAAAACTGGCAAGGGCCTTGTCAGTTCACCCAAAAAATACCCTAGTAAATACTCCACTTAGCAAGAATTGGTCAATACTCCATCAGAAGTAAAAAACTATTCTGCGGAATCATTATTCACAATATTTGGTTATTAAACTATTTCATTTTCTGAAAACAATTTTTTTTTAATTTTTGAAGGGGTTTTAAATGATATTAAAGAATTTTAAAGGAATTTTAAAAGATTTCAAGTGATTTTAAGTAATTTAAGGAAATTTCAAGAAATTTCAAGTGATTCTAGGGAATTTAAAAGGATTTTAAGATATTTTACAAGATTTCAAAGATATCAAGATTTCGTAAAGGATTTCAGGAGAATTTGAAGCGATATAAATAGATTTCAAGTTATTTTAAGGAATGTTTAAAGAATTCAGGGGAGTTTGAAGATTTTAAATTAATTTATACATTTTGTTAATTTTTTCAATGGATTTTAAATGATATTGACAATTTTTAAAGAATTGTAAAAGAACTTCCAAGAATTTAAAGATTTCCAAGACTTTTCACAAGATTTTACACTCTAAATTTGAATCCGTTAGGATTTAGAGTGTAAATGATTTTAGGGAATTTAAAGATATTTCAAGAGATTAAAAATATTTATAAATATTGTAAGGGATTTTTAATGAAGTTAAAAAATGTCACAGGATTTTAAAAGAATATAAAAAAATTAAAGAACTTTCAAGAAATTTCAGAGTAATTAAAACATGCCAAACGATTTCTAAAGATTTCAAGTGAATTTAAGGAATTTCAAAGCATTCAAGAAAGTTTGAAAATTTTGAAGTAATTTGAAAATTAAAAATGTTTTTGTATTCTTTAAAATGTGTTAAACCTCTTGAAATTACTAAAAACTCTTGTAATTTTTTAAAAATCCCTTTAAATCTCTAGTTATTAAAAATTATGAAAATAATATAATCATAAAATGTAGTGTTTAATAATAATTTTCATGAAAACCTGTTTAAAATTCCTAGAAATATATTTTTCCCTATTTGTCAACAATATACAAGTTATTAAATTTTCCAATATATAAATACAACCATCTTTTATATTTTCATAAATAATCAAATGGTGAAAAATGTTGGTATTTCCCTATTTTTACCCGATGTTTGATTTCAACGTAAAAAACTCTTCATTTCTATTTTCCCTGAAATGTGACTATCCTAATTACAATTTTAAGTAAGAAAAAAGTAGTGCATTGAGCTGAAAATTTACTAAAATTAACTAAAATTTATTAAAATGTGCACCTCATACTATATTTTGAATTAATCTTCACTAAAACTCTATAAATTTATATACTAGCGATGAACTGTTTATTTTTACGATGAAAGATCGTTATATTTTTACGAGAAACGGTGTTATAGGCAAGGCGTACGTTTTTAAGGGAAAATCAATTTCCCCGAACTCATAGAGTTACCTAACTACTCAACCTCAATATTTTTTACAACACTGTTTCTGCTAAAAAGATATAGTACAACGTTTTTGCACTATTGTTATTCTATCAAACAGTGTTTAAGAGATTACAGTGCAATCATGCTCGAGGTTATCTCGAGGTTAAAGGTTTTAGTTTGGAGGTATCTCAAGTCATTAATTACGCGAAGAAGTCCGTTCATTTCAGGAATATAATATATTTCACAAAGTAAGGATTAAAACCTACTGAATTTGGTGATTCATGAAATTTATTATATGGAGATTATCTCTTTAACAGAGTTTAATAGATGAATCACGAACATTTTACAAAATGTCCTTTTTAAGTTAATATTGTGCAATCTAGGCTTGATAAGAATTAATTAATCGATGGGTTGTTCACTGGAAGAATCATACTTAATACTTATAATCGATTCTGAATCAATTATATAAGAGAACATAATAATGATCCTCTGAAAGGTAGGGCGAATAATTTCCTATTGAGCAGTGCTTTTTTCTCACTATTCAGAGGTTTAGAGTGTAATAATCTTTTTGCTGCATATATTACAATATTAGAGCACAATACCTATAGTAAAAAGAGGTGAAAAGTAGAAACGAAAAATGAGTTCAAGCCGGAACTGGGGAAATCAGGGGTTAAAAGCTTGACTGGGGAAAAGCACTATGAAATGCTTTCAACATTGAGTTAGATACATTTTAGAGACGAGCACTGCACGACCTTTCCCCCTTTTTCTCCCCCTTTCCCTTAACACATGCATAAACTGAGTTTCAAATGTAACAACATGTCACAATTGTTTGCCAGGCTCCTTTATCTCGCATTTAACTCGACGTATTTCAAAATAAATTTCTCTTGTTTTACTGTTTATTCACATTCTTTGAAACTGTTTAAGAATTTCTATAAAGGAAAAATGTAATTTTATACGATACACTTAATTAATCGAGAACGGAGGTTTTCTACAGATTGAACATTTCTATTGTTCAATTGTAACTGAATTTAATATCCTCTGAGAGGATTTTATTTAAAATTCTTTAGCAAATATAATGAAATTCCTGAAATTTTCAGAGAGATTCGACTCTCTTCTCTTAAAGTTAGGAAATCTTTACAAGTCCATTCGATAATGTATGTACAATTTTAGAGAAATTTGTGATATATTTGTGAAATTAATAAAAGATTTATTTTTCATAAAATTTTATTTGTCTCAAATATAAAATTGTATTCACTTCGAATAAAATGTTCTTCGTTTTGAATAAGAAAATGCAATATGATAGGACTGGGAGACGAATAATGTTTCATGTAAATAAGATTTTCTTTGGGATTAAGGGATGAGGGTCCAGTGACTCTCGCATTTAGTAAAATGATATGGGAGGAGGAAGTAAAGTTCTCTTGACTGAAATTTTCTATTACGTTCACGTATTCTTTTATATCCAGATATCAATATCTAGAGAAAATTGTAAGAAATGGAAAGACCATCTTGCATAATAATTACGAAAAGTCTATGCGGTCACGAGTCTTGAAAAAAAAAATTACCAAATGCGAATCACGTAGATTCGCTTCTCCCAATTCGCGGCATACTAATTTATTATTAAGAAAGATATATATTTATCATGTTTTTAACTAGAAGATAAGTTAATTGTTATTGTTAAATAAAAATCTAAAGTAACGTAATAATTCTATATATTTAAAACAGGAATCTTATAGGAAGAAAGAGAAAATATGTTTAAAAAAAGTTAAAGGCTTATTTCACCCTTGACCAGTTTAATATTGCATTGACTTTTCCATGTAAGATAAAACACGCCTGTTTCGTTACCTTCACTGATCAAAAGGTTGTAAAATTTTATTTTGATAGATAGTTCAACTTAACCACATTCTGAGAAGTAGTGGTTTTTATAACCCTTATCCTGCTTTACGTCCAGTATTACATTCCACGTAAACTTCCATCGTTCACATGTCTTACAGACCTAACAATAAACTTTTTTTCATTGCTCATAAACAAGTATAAAATTCTCATTTTCCTTTATTGAAAAATAGCTTCCAGTTACATATATCATAGTTAAAAAATATTTTTCATCAAATTTGCAATTTGCAATAAAGGCATTAATTGTCGATTCCAGTATATAAAATATTGCTTTTGTAAAATAAACTTTTACAAATAAAATGTAATCATTGGCTCGAAATGAATTTTTTCATTATTTATAAGAGTCAGGGCACATTTCAAATATTATTTTTTCCCAGATTGAAATGAAAAATTTCTAAAATTCTTATTTTAGAAATTGTTTTTGACATCTCGTCAAATTCCATAGAAAAAGTGAACGTGAAAATGGACTCCTTCAAAAGGAAGTCCGGAGGATCGTAAATTTCCGGGAACTTTTGGTATTTCCTTCATAAATTTGGAAAGGTGGATTTCCATCGCAATGTTACTGCAGCGTGCTGAATGCCGCAACAGCTTGCCCATAACTCGACGAGAGTAAGCGCAGTCAAGGCTTTAAATTCAGTGCATGGATTTTAAACCCGACTTATGCTAATCGTGCCCAAATACTGGGCTGAAACAAGGTGGATTTTCTGGTGCAGAAGCACATGGAATCCTCGCGTTCAACATATTACATCCCTTGAAGGCTTTTCTGCCTCGCGGCGGTTTCTTAGCTTCTTCCCTCAGCTTTATTAAACGCGATTAAATTTTCACTTGTTTTCAAATTTAAACCATTTAAATTTAATCATCTTCAATTCAAAACTTTTTCAACTTTCATTTATAGATACCAAAAACCAGGAATTTCATGATAATAAGTTGAACATTTGATTTATAATAATATACGAATTTTTTAGCGCCACACGAATTTCGTTACAAGTGAGTGCATAAATTGCAAAAAATTTGCACACCTAGTAGATTTTAATTCATGAAACCTTCTCGGAATACTAATGTGTTAAAGAGGCGAGGCGAGGAAATCTTCTCTATTTTCTACAAAAAGTCTTCGTGTGCAAAAGATGATAGGAAAAAGAAAAAAAGTGTCATATAGAGCTAAGTTAAAATTCAGCGTTAAACCTCATCTCTTTATCAAGAGAAACTGAAATGTGGTTCTTGCTTATCAGAAAGAAGAAGAAATTATTCTAATTTAATATTTTTCCTTTTCTCTTTTCAATTTTTTATAAAGTACTTTTTATAAAGTTTATAAAGTACTTTTTAAAAAGCACTGCTCTATTCATCAAAAATGTAACTTCTCATTACAATCTTTAATATTATTTTTCTTGAAACTAGAAAACGTTAAAAAAATAGTACCTTCTTTGATGAGAATGTAAAAAGTAAGAGGATTACAAACAAAATAAAAATAATTTTTTACTCTCTTGTCTTACAAATAGAAAATGAATACACATACAACTGTGTCTAACTATATATAAAATGTGGAGTTTAGAGCAGTTGGCGACCTCTCTTTGTTACCCACTTGTAGCTGTTTACTTATTTAATTATCACCCCGAGGGTTTTTACGCTTTCACTTCACTAAAAATATACAAGAAGTAATATCATTGAAACTTTAGAATATTAAATGTAAATTACGTATTAATATATGTATTAAGTGCTTTAATTGTGTGAAGTACGCTAGAAACTTTAATTAAAAAACTATGACTTTGTGTGAGAATATTACGGATCTCGTTACTCCAGCAACCAATCTGAATTTTTCAACTGAACCCAAACTTAGTACCTTTGGAAGTAAATAACCATAAAAGTGTGGACGTTGTACATTTATGTGGTAATTTTGTGTATCCGTTGACACAATACATATTTAAAAAAAATTGAATCGGAATTGATGAATTTTAATCGCCTCCTTTAATCATAGGTTTGTCGCATAAAATCAGCGATATCAATATTCCAAATAAACAAGTTTAGCTATGTTTTATCAGTGAATTAAAATTTTTTCAACTTTTCACGTAATACGATTACTCACTCTTTTAACAACTAATATAATATCTATAATTACTCACGTTAATTGAAATCTAAAATCAGAGAGCTAAAATATCTTTATATTGAATATCTGTAAATATTTTGTAGCGTGAGTTAACTTTATACATAAGGAATGTAGCTAAAGCAATCTCACACACAAATTACAATTTAAGACCTACATAAACCAATTGAAACATATATCATGCCTCCTCTCTTCTAAATTCCATCCCATTATCATCAACATCATTCACAAAAGCAACAGAGGTCGCACCCAAACATTATATTCTCACAGTGCAATTGCTACTCCCTTTCCCACATTTAAAATTCAAATCAGCTTTTGAACAATTCTTAAAATAAAATACACATCGAGAGCCATCAGGAAAAATAAACACAAACCTCTTGAAATCCTAGAGAATCCTGAGAGAGGAGATCACGGCACTCAAATTTATTTTTATTGATATTCGAATTGAAGGAATTCGATGCCCACGTGGAGCCCAAGAAGAGCGTAAAAATGATCCTGCACCACTTCATCGTCGCACTCACAACAGTTCGATTCTTGATCGAAATCAGAAACACTTTTGTTATGAGGATAGAATCGATATAATTGCAGTGAACCTCTATTATCTCAACATAACTCGAGTGAGTTCTTTTTTTTTCGTTATGACGACCCGCATGAATGTTATTATTTTACAGAATGACCCCGGACCTCCAATTCCCGTCACTACTGTCACTCCAGCATCCAATTTAGAATCTCTTCGTCAGATCTCTTCCTCCCTCTTGTGGATTATATTCAATTCCAATCTTAACACGTTTAACTTTTGAGTTGGAAGTTGAGTTGAGTTGAAAGCTTGTTTACACCTCAAAACTGAATGCAGCTTTCGACTCTTTTAGGTAATATAACAATTTTTCACGGACATGGAGATGAATGAATTATTATCCACGACGAATGGATTGTTATGCGTGAGAATAAAATTTAATATATCACTTTGTGTATAAATCATCGAAAAATTCATCTACTTATAAAAACACACACACTAACACTTTTTTCATTGTTATAATAAGTTATTTTCTCTCATGAATTAATGGCTTTTATTACTTAATTATTGTATCATACGATATTATTGTATCGTAACTTTTTATTAGTTTATTTTTTATTCTTCAGTCAATAAGTTTCTTAACTTTTTTTAAGAACACACGAAGAGTAGATTTATCATCCTTAGTTTATCCTTTTATTCCTTTTTTCTTTTTGTATTGGCGGAATATTGATCAAAAAACAGGACTGATCGATATATAAATAATTTATAGTTGAGTAGATGTGAACGCGACGAAGTCTGAGAGCACTCTGACGTCGAAACGTGGATCTGGTTGGTCGGCGTCGAACCGGGTCTCCGTCGTGACGGTAGACATGACCAAGAGAGAGAAAGAGAGAGAATATCTACATCGGCGCAATGAAACCTTAACAGCTTAACTCATTCATTCAATCTCCTTGATGGCATACTGGACTGCCGCAAATGATAAGCTGAGGGACGGGCTCGTGCAGTCTTGTCAACAGTGGGACGCCTGGAGTGTAAATATAGCTGGGATAGGGGGTCAGTGTGTCTAATAACCAAGAACCGAGAAGGAGCGACCTGTCGGAAAGCAACTTTGAGAAACTTGCAAACTGATGGTGAAGTTTGAAGCTGAAATCGCGAAATTGAGGAAGATGGGGGGTAGTGATAGGCAATCCAAATTTCTACCCTCTCTGAATTCAATTTTTGCGAAAATCGAAGAGACTGAAAATAAATCTTGGAAAGTTGAAAACTTAATTACTTTGAATTGTGCTTTTTATTTTGAATTAATTATTATATTATTATAAGATAAGATAATACCCATTATCTCCCAATCCAATTACCAATTCAACATGAGTTACAATTAAAAGTTTGTTTTCTAAATGTTCCGATTTTCAATTTCATTATTAAATCTATTTCACGTAATCTTATTCAAACAATGAACCATCGATTTTTGTTATAGGTATCTATGTCACGCAAACTGAGTTTTTTTTTTTCCCGACGTACATAATTTAAAAGTTGCGTATCAAGTTTACACATCGTACATAAACTAACAATAAGTGACTATTATTACCAGCTAGAGCTGTAAAAAAGCAAATAAAAAATGGTCAATGTATGAGAAGATACATTGTTATTACCCACACTATTTATTTCTACTGTCAGTGTTTTTTACTCTACCCAATATTCTTTTTCAGTAGACACGGACCTTCTCTAATGTGCCACGCACTGGATCGAGTGACATTGCCCGAAGGGTAATTAAGACAGGTGGCCATACCGGGAAAGCCCATCTGCGTTAATGAATCGATTGTTATCGATTTTATAATGTGCCACTGCTGCAAAAAAATGCTCTGCACAATGCCTGGTAATTATCAAATTACTGAGGAAAGTCTTTCACTAATGCCTCTATAAAATTTCCATTCACCTGGGTGATTATTCAATATGGAAGTTTTATTCGAATTTTCATTAAAAATATATCAGAGTTCTTGAATTCCATAAAATAGTGATTTCTCAAAGTTCCTAATTTGCAGTAAAAATAATATCATAATAATAAAATAATATTCACTTTTTTTGTAGAAAGGATATTAATTAAGTACTGTAAACAAGCCTTAAAACAAAATAATTTTTAACTAATTAATTATAAGCTTCATTATTAATTAGAAACTTCAAGTAACCTTAAGGCTTTTTCTGCGCGTATAAACTTAGAAAAAAAGACTGCATTAGAAAAAAAAAAAAAATGAAACACGTTGTTTATTGTGCATTGTACTTGTGTTGACTACCCCCAAAAAGTAGAGGAAGAATATTGCTAGCCGGAAGTGGTTTCATCGACTTCCATACTGTTTCAGTAGTAGAACCCTGTGACAAGTCAGCCATTATGCAAAGACGCCCTGAGAGCGGCATTTCTCCTCGTGCTTAAATTAAACTTGGCTTACGATGCGACAATTGTGGCGGAAAGTGAGCTTGCCTTTCTTTTTAACTCCTCCCGTTTTTTTTTCTTTGAAAATTTAATGACGCTGCGCACGTAACTATTCTACAGGCACGACAAGAGTGCTGTTGAAATACCGGATGTGCGATAATAATGGATGCGATGCAACCCATCGTCTCAGATCCGATTGCAGTGCATTTAAGAATTTTTTATAAATTAAAAAAACAAACCAGGACAAATCAGAAAACAATTACATTAAGAATCATGGGATATATTTATATTACGATTCTATTACAAATTATAATTGATAATATCTGAGATATTTCTATTGTATTTTCTTTTTTTTACAAGAAAGTGAGGTCCTTAGTTAAAACATTTTTCTCCATTTCTCCAACATTTACGAAACTAAATTCAACAACTTTTGAATTGACGACGAACAAAGTCGACTTATGGTTTGGAAACCTTGTAAAGCAGAAACTTTCTCTAACTTTAAGACGCTTTTCACCTAAAGTTTCAGTAATTTTTTACCACAAAATATCTGTTGAACATCAGAGTTAGAAAAGTGCACTTTCATAAAGAATGAAGAAACATGAGAACAAAATAGAAGCATCAGCTGATATATTTTTCTTTCTTCAAATTCATATTGAAAAAATGCACATTTGGCACATAACTTGAGTTTTTAAATTGGAATTAAATGAATTTTTTAAGGGAAAATTGTAATTGATTAGTAGGCTAACGAGTACTTAAGAGCTTAATAACCATTTTTGGTTTATAAATAATACTATTGCATTGTTTTTGGGATGACGCTTCCAATTTGCAAATCCTTTGGGTATTTACATCGCTCATGTTGGTTTCATTGTCGATTCATCAAAGTGGCAGATCAATCCTGCTGTGAAAATCAGATATGACGGTTGCAGCGTTTACCATATCGAGTATCATTGTGGTAAATGGGAATTAAGTCGATTGATGCGGATAGACACAAAGTAAACAATATTCGTATATAATTAAATATGCAATCCAGGAAATAAAGTGATTTCAAAATTCAAGAATCAACAGTAGTAAGCCGTGAAGTCGACATAAAAAAAGTTATTTTCATTTTTTTATTATTATTATTCATATTAATTTATATATCCATTTATATTGTTATTATTGAAAGTAACTCTGCATGCAACATACATATCAAATTTTTTGGATTTTTTCTACATTTGAGAAAAAATTTTCCACAGATCTTTTCTCGCGATAGAAAAACAATCTTTGTCCAACACCCGCGATGGAA
This sequence comes from Synergus gifuensis, assembly GCA_904066015.1. Classification (NCBI taxonomy): domain Eukaryota; kingdom Metazoa; phylum Arthropoda; class Insecta; order Hymenoptera; family Cynipidae; genus Synergus; species Synergus gifuensis. The sequence continues at coordinate 5,095,993 of CAJFCO010000131.1, forward strand.
ATGCGACTTCGGAGGCTCATCTCGAGAGGGAGAAGTTGTCGATTTCTCAACTGATGACGTCACAGTGGTAGAAGTGAGTACTTTTCCCACTAGTGGGAAAAGTAAGTGAGAGAAGTGTGGTTCGCGTGGTTGAAGTGTTGTGGGCAGTCGATGCAGTAGATCCCTACAGTGGTGCCATCAGACGTTAACTAAAGGAATGTCCTACATACGTCGACGTCAAGACGCTATAGTACGCAGCAAACATCACGTTTATTTTAACTCTTAAAAAGTAAGAGATTCATGATATATGTAATAAAAAATTTGTTTTAACAAGATTCGTTTTTTTTTTAATTCGGGGAAAAGTAAGTGAGACAATTGTGGTTCGCGTGGTTGAAGTTTAACCTCAAAACATTTGCTGATTGCCTCGACATTATTTAACTCAAAATTTGTTTTTTTTT
>CAJFCO010000131.1:5096529-5167300 GCA_904066015.1 Synergus gifuensis
CCCAGAGGGGGCTTCGCCCCCTTCACCCCCACCAGGGGCTGCGCCCCTGGACCCGCTACCCTCCCCCCAACTCTCTCGATGACCTCCTCAGCCGCATTTCCATCGCAGGTATGTTGGACAAAGTTGTATGTGCAACTCGTGGGAGACGGCGATTCCAACTCGTGTGATTGCCGCGCTCGCTGCGCTCGCGCGGCAAACTTCACACTCGTTGGAATCGCCTACTTCTCCCACTAGTTGCACAATATACTATTTATATAGATTTACGTTTTATTCCGATTGCAGAATTCATTTTCTACATCACCGAACTTTCTGGCCAATCTTTTCCTTCACACAAAGTTTCCTTCTGAAAATCTTTCGCCATCAATAGTTGAGATAAGTGTCCTCTAAAAATTCATTTCTGCCGATAAACTTCTCTATTTCCAGAAAACTATCTTTCAATTAAAATTTCTCTGGAACGAGTAATTTCCGCAAAGCTTATAATTATCTGATTCGAAAGTACAGAGTTATCAGGATGTAGAGCGAAGTTAAATTTACAGCTTTCAGAGTATATAAGCATAATCCAAAATGCAAAAAATGCAGAGTAATTTGATTATCGAAGAATGAATTCAGAATAGACATCTATCAACTTTAAAAAACGAATATCTATAAAAGGAGTCAGTGAAACATTGATAAGTCAAATATCCTGCGCTTCCAACTCTGCGAATCAAAGATATATAAAAGAGAAGATCAGAAGATCAGAACTTTTTAAATGTGCGCATTAAAGTTTTACGATTCGAGGAATAGAAATTGTAAGGGAATTATTCTTTATCTAAAGTAAAAAACATCTCTTTATTTATGGTGAAAAGGGAATATGTTTTAATGGGCGGAAGTTTTATGATCATTTCTAAAAAATGTAGTTAAAAATAAGAAGAAAAAAATCAGAAAAAAATGTAGTTAAACTGTTGCTAATTTTAAATTTCATTAAAATGATCGATGCATATTAAAACCAAAGCACTTGAATAACAAATCGGGAAAATTTTCAACGAATTTCTAACTAACTAGGTACTTGATTTGAGTAGAGGTAATAAATAAGCTTCACGATAAGATCGAGAGCGTTGTAATTAATATTAGTTTAGAGCAAACTTAAGACGTTAATAAGTTAATAAGCTCAACCACTTACTTTACCACAATATGTGATAGAGTACCTTGAAGTCGCATTACGGTTTCGATATATGTATAAGTAATAAAAGTGTAAAAAAATATTATTTCGATAAATTTTGAATTTTCTGCTTTAGATTCTATGAATTCTATAGATTCCATCTTTAGATTCTTTTAGAGGATGAAAATTGCATGAAAATTATCTATATAATCAATATTCTGTAATCTCTAGGTGGTTGTTCGCCCTTTGATCTGACTTTGCGAAACCTTCTACAAACACGTATTTATGCTGCCATAATGTAAGTACTTTGGACTAGTAGTCGTCAAGGAGTGCTTATCTCAACTTCCTTATCCCTCATCCCTCATCCTTCAAATCCCAAACTATATATATATATATAATCTCCATCTTCTGCAGTACTTATTAGTTCCACACATACACATTAGAGTATATCTATATGTACATGAAATACCAAACTAACGAAAAGCTTGGTTGATGCCACCGAGGCTGCGATTTAGAAATATCTCAGGAAACTCTCGCCAGATAACTTAAGAGCAACGAGCAACAAGATAAGAGATACTTCACCCTCTTTACAGTTTCCCTAGATTTCGTTTCTACGAAAATACGATGTGCATTAAACTATACCAGTCATTAAAATTTCGATAACTTCCACAAAATTAAAATTTACAAAATAAAAAGAGAAACTTTCTTACGCCCTTCAGTCACAAGATTCAGTTTTCCAATTTTCCTGACATTTATGTGACTTTCCTCTTACTTTCAGATAAATTTCGAAAAGTATTAAAAATGCGAATAAATTTTCAATAATAAGGCTATTGAAATTTTTCAAAAATTTCGTATATCTGTTTCAATCTTCTGAAACTTCTTGAAATTGTTGAAAAATTCACGAGAACCGTAGAAGTCTGACTTAATGCTTCAACTAAAAGGCTAGTCCAACTTCTAAATGTCATCACATTGCAATAATGAATCAAATTTTAATTACAAATAAAGTTTTTATAAAACATGCTGGCAGTCTATTTTGCAATAATAACTCGAAGCTCTACAAAAATCTTTCTTGTTGAATTTATGACATCATTTTTCAAAAAATGAATTGGTATTCATTGATTCACTACACTAATGACCTGCACGTATGGCAAATAATATCAAATATATATATATGACACGAAACAAACGCGAAATCGACAGTACATTGATTATAGGATTGCAATGAAATTGTTTACGCAAACATAGTGGCTCCTTTGGGCATTACCGGTATATCCTCAGAGAACAATTTGGAGGGAATACCGTTTTCGATTTCGCTCCATTAACCGCTCGTATTTTCTCCAGCCCATTAATTACTCATTATTATCGACCATTTGCACGCTTCTCATGCAAATTATACAAAATGTGTATATATAGAGGTATCTGACTGTAATTTGCTTCTACGTTCTATGATTCATTGCTTAACAGATATCGTTAAAATGTAAATGGGTGATTGTCACAAATTTTAAGTTTTTATGTCTATACCATTTTAATTTTGTATACAATTATTTAAATATTATTTACATAATATTAAATATTGTATAGTGTCCCTGCTACAGAATAGGAAATTTAATTAACTTGCAGTGTTTCAATTGGAAAACTTAAGTTATATGACAATGGTTCAGATAATGCAAGTTAAAAAATTATATACTTCAAAAATTATATAATTCAATTCTTATTAAGAAAATAATTTATCATTTTTGAGGAAACTTTAAACGTAAATGTGGACTTCTCAATTTTTCCGGAGGCAAGCGTGACGTACTTGACTCTATATCAAAGCCAAGTCTCACGAAACGGAAAAACAAATACAAGATCTGCGGTCTCATTTCGGTGAGACGAGTATAAGCTCATTTTAACCCAGTCATGGCGGACAAACATGGCTAGAAAATCATGACCTCGTCCAATGTACGTAATTGAGTCGGAAGAAATCGGACAGTTAATTCGCAGAGCTTAATTGAAGTGATTTTACGCCTGGTAAGATCCGGTTCCGATCTGAGAGCGAAAGCTTGCAAACCGGAAACTCACAGCAGGGTATAAGTATCTCCCGCTTCCGTCTCGTATAATAATCTTGATATGCTGCGCTGATGCGAGCTCACAAAAGCTTTTAAAAGAACCAGGGATAAAAAGAAAGACATCTTCAGCTTTTTATAATTCTCATAATTCTACCATTCTGCTGACCCATGTTTTCACTTAAACCTTTTTTGCATATCTAGAGGTATTATAAAAAAATTTGGAGAAGTTCTGCAGATTCCATAATAACCTACTGTTTGAATTAGACAAATTGAATGGGACAGATTTCTCAAACTCAAAAAATTTCCTGTTTATACACGATTTTCCAAAATACTCGCATGTCTTTAACCATGCTGAATATCAATTTAAATGGGGATACTTTATAATATGCGCACGTAAGGCAAAATTAGGTCAATGAGTGGATAGCGTGTTTAAAACGCTCTTTAATCGTGTGAGGACTCTAGTTTTTCAAAGTTGAGCGTTGAAGGGTTGTACCTAGCTGTAGTATGTACCTACTTTTCAACCTCACAATTAAGGCTCAACTCATGTTAAACTGCAGAAGCGAGTTAGAACACCCGCTATGAGTACCATTTTTTATATGCGCTAGTTAAAACCAAAGCGAGGTGCATACAAATTGCCTTCTTCGTTTAAACTTCTCTGTAGAACATGGTCATAACTATTTACACTCGAAGAAATGAGAAAATAACTAAAGAATGTGAAACTCAGTATTCCAAAAGAGATTTTAAAAAGATTTGTAGGGTAAATGTACCAGAATGAACGATTAAGCAGGGTGGCCACGAGATTCAATTTTTTCATTTTCCTGACTTTTCCCTGACTTTTAAACGACAATCTTGGAAATATATATCTCTTAAAATTCATTGAAATTTCTTGAAATTCCTAGAAACATCTTAAAATTCGACGATTTTCAAGTGATTTTCACGAAATTGAAAAGATTTTTAGAATTTCTAAAAGATTTCGTAGAATTTTAAGACATTTCAGGATATTTCGTGAAATTTTAGAAGAATTCATGCAATTCTGTGCAATTTTCCATGCTTACCCTACTTTCTTATAAATGATTTCTTTCGAATGAAAAGTGATCAAAATAACAAATACCTCTTTCCACTCGCAGTGGAAAATCGAAAAAAGAAAACTAACTTACTAATAACTTTGATAGTTTAAAGTGAAGTTTCAATTTAAACGAAAGAGAAAAGTTTGTTTTGAAGTTGAATATAAGAGCTTTTAAATCGTAAAAGTAAGAGAATTGAAAATTTTTCGGAATAGACTTACGAGTTATGATGTCGATGCTTTTTGTGAAGTGAAGGTGTTTGATGATCCATAAAAGTGATGATTCTGTAACAAGAAAAGAAAACCTGTCCTTTAATTCACTTTAATTCTTCTTTAATTCACCTTTAATTCATATTTAATTGGAACTTAATTTAATATTTTTAAGTCTGATGATAGAAAAACAATTTTAAATAAAATGTAAAAATCGGATTTAAATTATAGTATAATATAACAGTTTTTTATAGATTCATTGACTGCTCCAAGATCACCTGATGTTTGAAATAACGTTTCTCTTTTCCACTATAAAAATCGTCAATCCATCAAATTCTCAGCACGTAATTTTCCTCATGCATTATTTCTTTCACGATGTCTAGTATGTGTTCTTCGTGTGAAAAAGTACTCACCCTATTTATAGCAGTTTTATTATTTACAAAGATGGAACCTACACGTTATTTTATCACCTTTGTCAGGCGTAAATCCATAAAATCATAAATATATTACAGACGTGTATAAAATAAGAAAAAAAATTTCTTGAAAATTAAATCCTAAATTCTTAAGATTTTATTTCTCTATTCGAGAATTTTTGCAATCCTTCGAAACCTCTTGAGATTCTTTAAAATCCATTAAATTTTAAAATCCTTTACATTCATTTAAATTCCATTTCTGACCTCTAAAAATATTAGTTTTAAATCTCTTTTGAGATTGCTTAAAAAATTCTGAACTAATTTCAATTCTTTAAAATTAAAATATTCTAAATTTCTTTTGGATTTTGGTCTTTTTAAATTTTATGAATTTACTGCAAATATTTTGAAACCTTTTAAAATCTCACGAAGTTATCTAAAGTCCTAAATTTATTAAAATTAATTTGCAAATTGCGAAAATCTGAACAATATTTTCATTCTCATCAAATGAAAAGATATTGGTTTTGTTTTTTATTTTGAAAGAGGTATGAAAGATTTTGCCCAGGGGCGCCACTTAGGCTAAGGACGGCACTGAGTCTGACAAAAATTAAACCTTAACTACTGAATTTTCGAAAAGTAAATTAAACGAAGTATTTAATAAAGTAACGATGTTCCGTTAGTTTTTTTAATAGCGTAGAAAATTAATACAAATTAAACGGTGTTGTTTTTTGGTCAACATTTACAAGAATATATTCTTGTCAATGTTTTAAATAGGTATTAATTTTCCTAAGAGCAAATTTAGTTTCCCCAACTTTATTCTTGGAATAATAAATATTTTTTGCTATTGCGAAAGTATTAATTAGCAACAGTTAGCAATATTGGTGGTACAATTTTTGATGACTTGTAGTAGATAAAATCATTTCCAACTCTAATGGTAACGTAAGAAAAGTTATCTAGAGAATTTTATAGTTCTCACTTGCTTTATTTTTCCGATAGGGAGCAGCAGTTTTTCATATTAGATTATTAAAGTTTAGATATTCTTATAAAAATTATTGTCCCTTTTTAAATTTTGTAGGGTAAATGTACCAGTGAATTTCAAATATTTGACCATACGGTCAAGACAACTGTCAACTCTGTCGTTATTAAAACAAATATTAGACAAAAATTTTAATTAAATGCAATTAATCGACAAAATGCACTTTGAGCTAAAAGAATAAATTTTTTTAACGGTATAATAAGGGATGAATTGAGAAGAATTGAGAATTTGTATTTCTATGAATACGCGATTTTTCCTTCGTCCAAAAATCGATCAACAGTTTCTAAAATTTGTTAAATAAACAATACAAGTTATATATGTAATACGACAAAAATAACATAGCATAAATGTTAATTTCTATTTTCCCTGACAACTACTCGCATTTCCCTGACATTTCCGTGACTTCCGTGCAAATTTTTTTTCCTGACTTCCCTGACATGTACCTACCCTGTAAATAAACAATAAATCAAACTGTACTCTTAGATCGAGCTAGAAATTTACTCCCTCCACATCCACTATTTTATAAAAAAAGACATTTGTCAAATTTGGCAAAATTTTGAAATTACTACTTTTTTAAAGTATTTACTTGAATTATATTATATTATATTATAATACATAAATAAATTGTCCTACATTATATTTAATAAATTATTTTTCTCCGATAAAATAGTAAATGTGGAGGGGGTAAATTTCTAGGTCGATCTGTGAGCAGTGAAATCAAATAATAAACAGTACATATCATATAATATATACAAGGACGTCGATTCTCAGATTATCTGTTAAAAGTGAAGATAAAAGAAATTGCCTACATTTAGAAAAAATCTACTGTAAAATATTTAAGACTTATTAAAATGAAGAAATTGTTTAAATTGAACGAATCAAAGTCATTCCTGGTATTAACATTTAATTCGAAATCAAATGCGTCGAAATCATTTATGAACTTTGTGGAAGAACTTATGAAGCCAGTAAGAAAGTAAGTTTCAGAGACAGCTATTTTAATACACATTTGTCAAACACAGAGTTTGATTTGCGTTTTGCGTCACACTTTAGAATTAATAGCTGTTATCTAGTTTCATTTTTATTTTTAATCTCAAACATATTTCTAACGACAGATTGGAATTTAATGTCCAACAACAATTTCCATGTGCTAAAAAGGGTCTACCCTTTAATTTAACATATGTAATTTCAGGGCGTCGATTAAACCCCTTCACACTCGCTTAATTACTCCGAAAATTTCAAATGAGTGACGCTCGCTTCATCAATATTATCTCCCTACCAAAATTTTATTCAATTTACAGGACTAGAGCAATCAGCTGGTTTAAAAAAATATAGAAAATTAATTTTCACAAAGAAAAAATGGAAGAAAAATGGAAGAAAAATTATTTCTTCTGATAGAAGTTATCTATATGTATTAGCAACAAGCAAAAATTTTTTAATTTAGTTAGACATGTAGTCGAAATATAGTACTTTTAAGAAAAATTAAATTTAATTACATCAAAGATTAAATTTTTTCTTCTAAGTAGGAGAGACCAGGGCTATTCGGGACACGGGGCTATTCGGGACAGTTTGTTGTTTTTCAGTACCTACTAAAAGTTTTTTTTGGTTTCCTCTTTTTGCGAATTGTTCAAAGTATGTTAAAGATATTTTAAAGACACTTATAATAGTTAAAAATTACTTTAACATACTTGAAAGTATAATACCCTAAATTATATCTCTAAATTTTTATAAGTAAAAAGTTATAGATGAAGTTATAGACGATCAAAAAGTTAACAGGATCAGACTGACTCAGAGTGTAGATAGCGAAATTTTGAGAAATTATGCGAAAATTACAAAATTATATGATACTTTCTATGTGATGACGAATTTTGTTTATTTAATTAGATAATAGAAACTTCCTAAATCGTAAAAATTTCGAGTAATATTCAATTCTAGAAGCTTTTTTAACGTTTCACTATCTTTGATAAGAACTGGCCTCATAAGATATCTCAAATTATATTTACAGACGTCATTACTTTACTATCTACCATATTATACCCATACTCATGCTATCTAAAAAAGCGACTTTTCTTCCAGTGTTATAACTGACTGAATAAATTGATAAAAAGTCGAGATAACGATCATTTTCTTGATTAAAACAAGTGCCTATGTTTTAGATTCCTTTAATTTTATTAAAGGAATAATTAATTAATTAATGTTATTTAGATGCGACCAAGAAATCGGTCCTAAGCACAAGAATCAAATATCTATTTTAATTTTTTTTCGTGAAATTATAAAGGATTTTAAGAAGCTTTTAAGAATTTTAAGAGATCTTAAGGGATTATAAATATTCTCGTGGAATTTAAAAGGATTTCATGGGATCTTCAAGATTTAAAAAAAATTTTGTGGAATTTTAGGGAGTTTTTAAGAGTTTTCAAAATTTTAAGGGATCTTTACGTATTTTAAGGGATTTTAAAGTTTTTCGTGGAATTTTAAGATGTTTCGAGGAATTTCAAGAAATTTAGGTAAAAGTCAGGAAAATGTCAGGGACATTGAAAAACTGAATCTTGTGTCAACCCTGAATTGGGCCATTTTTGTTTACTCAAATAATTTGTGAAGAATCATGTTTATTCAGAATCTTTGTGAAAAATTCTTTAATTTTATTGGTTTTCGTAGGAGTTTTCGAAGGTTGGTGAACGACTACTATAAAGGGGAGAAAAGTTCTGGAGGGGCCCTCGAGAATTGACGTCAGCAACTGACGTCAACCAGAACCGTGTCGAAACGATTTAAATCCCGACGAAAACTCCCGGGATTCGATTTTACAATTACCGAATAGTATTTCATATGCGCACGCTATTTTAGCACACATTTAAAAAATAGATCAATTTTCATCCAAATACTGAAAAAAAAGGCCACCCAAATCGTCAAGTCGTGTTAAGATTTGTTAATTTTTCTATATTGAGAGAATTTCATTTTTTATTTAATTTTGAAGATGATAATGAAACTAAAACTCTTTTTACAGTTTAAGGTCACTTCACTCAACAAAGTTTAGCTGCGAAAATTACCATAAACTGAAATATCACTTTTACTGTGACAATGAACTCCAGTCTCCTCTTTTATTCATCTTCTTGAGTGTTCTTTTGAATCTATATTTCAAAAGTGTCATACAAATTGACTTATCCTTAATTTCTCATAAATTTGAATGATTGGTATATTATAATGATTAATCCAAGTAGCTTTTGATGCAAATGTGGAACATAAAGAAAAAAATGTAGAAATCATTTTTACATACAAATGCGACTTTTCAGTGAAAGAGATTTTTTGTATTCATTCAATTCTTCCGATTTCTTTTTTACTTCATATGAATCTCGACAAAAACTTGTTTCTCAGAGAGGCATTTTTTACCGAAAAGAAAAAAAGAACAATAAAGTAATATGCACTACACACATATTGCTTTTTTATCGATTGGTGCGACGTTTCACCTTCTAAAAAGGGACACTGAATCCTTTTCAATTCTCATTGTAAGATGTATATTTTTGCCAGTTCATTCTGACGCACTTTCAATGTAATACATAGGTATATCAGTTATACGTCAACGTTTGTGGTTTGATGCCGAAAATACATCTTAGAAATAATGTATTTCTCGCAAAAACGATCAGTGTTGCTTGGAAACATTTAAAATTTCAATAGTATTTTTACTGGAAATTTTTTCGCATTTTTAATACTTTTCTGTCAGGGAAATTTGTCTGAAAGTCAATAAGAGTCAAGAAAATGTCAGAGAAATGAAAAAATTGAATCTTATGGCCACCTTGATTTCGCAATAAACTTATACCCTTTGCTATATGTATAATAAAGTTTATGATCAATAAAACGATAGTCCTTTCAAAAAAATGTCGAAATAAAATTTGTAGGACTTTTTCAGCTGAATAATTTTGCATCTTGACATTTTGTTATATTTTGCATAGTTTAGCTGGAAAGTGGATTTTATGAAATTTGCAATATCATTTTTGATTGATAAAACAATTTTTCACACAAAACCAAATACCTTCTTATTTGATGATGAGAATATAAAAATACTGAAATTCTAAACTGAGAAAAACATGTCGTAATGAATGAAATATGTAACACCTCATTAATATGTATATTATATTAATCACAGACAACTTCAATGAATTAAAAAAATTAAGGTTTTAATAAAAAGTATCTTTCTTTAATCACTCTAATTGCAGTTGATTAAATGAATCATGTCGTTGAAAATAAACTCCTAATTGAAGAAAATTAAGATAGAATATAGTTTTCTAGACTAATCAGTATTATAATATTAATATATTATATAATATATTAATCAGTAATAATATAATTTGCTATAATTGATTTTTTGAATACCTTGCACTTAAAGTTTCAGCTCTAATGTCTTTACCTCGGTCTTTACCAAAAAGAAGGGTGGGTATACTGGTATAGATTCAAACTTTTTTTTCATCTATTTGACCTTTTTTTTGCATAGAATTTAATGAGATTTCTAATAATTTTAATAGATTTTAAAGGACGTCAAGGGACTTTAAATCTTATCGTAGAATTTAAAGAATTTCAAGCAGTTTCTGGAAATTTGAAGAAGTTTTCACGAATTTTAAAAGATTTCAAGAGATTTTTGTAAGTTTTAAAATATTTTATGGAGTACGTTTAAAGAATTTTAAAGTTTATCAGGTAATTATATCGATTTTTCTAATTTTTAAAAGATTTTGTACAATTTTTAAGGATTTCATGGAATTTGATAAGATTTCTAAAGATTTTAAGAGATTTTAAATGTTATCAGAAATTTCAAGGGGTTTTTAGGAATTTTTAGAGCTTCTTGCGAATTTCAAGAGATTTATGATTTTAATGATTTTTTGTGGATTTTTAAGGGATTTCAAGAGGTTTCTGGGTGTTTTAAGAAATCTTAACGAATTTTGAAGGATTTCAAAAGTTTTAGTGAAATTTTTTTGCACCATCCGAGTGAATCCGAACTTTCTATCTGAATAAAATAATTAATTCTTATTAAATCGGATTGGCGGATTCATTCGAATTAAAGGTACACGCAGAAAAATGAATCTGCTATTTTAATAGATAAAATATGTTAATCTTACGGATAAAATCTGTTAATCTTACAACCATTTTCCTAATTAGTAATTGTTTTTAAGGCATTTATTTTTATGTCTGAAAGTACAAGAAATCTGTAAATGTAAAATTTACAGATTTTATCTGTAGAATTTACAGATCATTTTATTTGCAGAATTTACAGATTTTATCTGTAGACTTTACAGATTTTTCTGTAGTTTCAACAGGTTTTTCTGTAAATACAACAGATTTTATTTGTAAATTCAACAAAAATTTTCAGTTGAATCTACAGAAATAATCTGCTGTCCTTATTCCAGCAGATTAAATCTGTAGATTCTACAGATTTTTGTATAGATTCCACAGATTTTTTTCCTGCGTGTACGTATTGCTCTTGAATGGGTTTCGGAATTAATTCGGATTGAAAACTTCCTTCGGGTTAGATTGGAATGAAACTGTTTGGTTCGGACATAAATTTCGGAATGATTCGGAAAATTTCGGATTGATTCCGAATGAATTTCAATCCGAAGCTTTCTGTACAGCAAAGTTTACAGTTTTTCACGTCAGGTCGAAGAAAGTCTTTGCTAAAAATATCCTTAAGGGTGTTGGAGGCCAAGTTCTAATCTAAAAATTCGATTTCTACATTTTATTCAATAAATATCAGATAAATTTCGAATTTTTTCCCCCTGTACAATTAATCAATTTTTAACTAGAATTATGCGTACAGAGCGAGAAAATATCCAATTCAAATATTTTTTGAGTAAAATGAAAATATTCAGTTTTGAAGTTAGATTTTAAATTCTTTATTTTATGCAAAAACTATCGAAATTAAATATTTTTTCGCTCTGTATGCAGTCTTATATTTGAAAAAAGATTAGCGCTACAGAGCAAAAAAATATTTATCTATAATTTTCGTTTAGTAAAATGGAGAATGGAATTTTGAACTTAACATTTAGGTCCAACACCCTTAAAGTGTATAAAAATAAGTCGGAAATGACCTACGATAATATAACAACTGCACATGCTGATGTATTATTTATTAATTTGATAAAGGACATAAATTCGACGGCTGAAAGCGAGTAGGGCTACACCGTTAAACCTACATAATATGTGACGTCAAATATGGAAGATAACGGATGCAGGACTGCGTGATAGAAACAATTATCTGTCATTGTCTGTCATCTTCAATCAGAACGTCAGATGATTCACATGATTCACATATACGATATTATATTGAGTGTCTCGTCGGCACTGAAGGTTCCTAATTATCTCTGACTTTCTCAGGGCCGTAGCTTGATATATATTGAACACGCGCTCGCATGCTAGAGAGGTTTGAGCCTCTGACGTCAATCGCATGTCCGATTTACGAATACAATTATACAAAAGCATACAAGCATACAAGCGTCATGTACATAAATGTCGGTAATCACTAGAGGAGACAAAAATCCAACTCTGTGCGTTACTCTGACCACGTATTGCTCCCCCGCTCGCTCTTTGACTTATACGTAAAATGGTAAAATATATATATTGTTATGTATTTACCCTGCAATTACTTCGAGGTAATTAGCGAGGAATGAAGGGCAGAGAGAGATCAGACAAAGAGGAGTGACGGACATTGACGTCAATTGTTGAAGTTGAAGCTTCAAGACGATCAAGAACGGCTGCTTGTTCTACAATCGCTGATAGAGACAAGGATTTATTTCAATTTTTATATAATCATCTAAACGTACTTTAAATTATGAAGCTGAAGTGAGATTTTTTTTTAATTTTTGAAACTTAAGGGTGTTGGAGCCAAGTTCTAATCTAAAAATTCGAGTTTATCATTTTACTCAAAAAATATTAAATTTGGAATTTTTTCCCTCTATAGAATTAATCAATTTTTAATTAGAATTATGCATACAGAGCGAAAAAAATATTTATTTGGGTCCAACGCCCTTAATATTTCGAAAAATTATCAACGGATTTAAGTTTAGTTTCTTGCTTTGGTTGGGAAAAGTAATTTCTGTAATTTTTGTATGAAAGATTTTTAAAAAATCAAAATTGTGAGGCTATACAAAATTTTGTGGACTGCGGCAGATGATTCTCGAACATCTGCACTAATCGGATTTTTGTTCAAATTTTTTTAGTATACTTTTCTATATTATTATTTTGTAAAAAAAACAAAAAAGGGTGCCATCGGCCATTTTGTCAAAAAAAAGTTCCCGTAACGAGAGATTATGAGATTATCTAAAAATACATTCAAAAATTTTCAACCAAATAGGATGATTGCGGTTTTTGAGAAACCTCTTCCGCAGTCCAAAAAAAACACCTTTTTTTTGTTACCTAAGTCAAAAATTTTGATTTTTAAACAATTTTTCAAAAAATAAAAAATAAAAGTTTTTACAAAACTTGTAGAAATTATTATTCTCAACCAAAATAAGAAACAGAAAACCTAAATTTGTTAATAACTTTTCGAAGTATGTATTGAATTTCAAAAATTTCGGAAAATTCGGGGGGAGGGGCGGTAAAATTTTACACAAATATATAATACATTCTCTGATGTGAATGTAAAAATTCAATATGAAACGCATAACATTTCTTTATCAAAACGATCAGAACGAGAAAGTGCAGCGAAAAAAAAGTGCAATACATATAGATATACGTCATGTACAGTCAGACAGCCTAAGAAATGTCAAGTTTATAAAACAAACTTTCTTATCTCGAATGTAGTTCCATTTATCAGAAATTTTTTGTAAAATAACAAAAATTAGATGGCAGGTTGTAAATATTGATTTAAAATAAATAAATTGTAAGAATACTAAATAAACATCGACTCTAAGTCTTTCTCGATACATGTTTTCATAAAACACGCAATCTTTTTTTTTATATCTAGTTATAGTATGTATATTAAAAACATTGAAGAACGTAAACGTCAATATAAATGTTAATGAAAAAGAGCCAAGAGAATTTAAAATTAAATGCCACTCTGAAGTAAGAAAATCCTGATCGACTAGAACTACATATACGTAACACCCTTGAATCACTTTTTTGTCGGAAAAATTTTGCATATACACATAAATCGATAGGAGACATTTTTAGCAGTATTGTAAGTTCCTCGCAACACGAAGAAATGTCGATAAATTGTTACTCGCAAATTCATTCATCGTCAGCAGCATGTGTGGCAAAAAAATGTCATGGCCAACTTAAAAAAATTTTTTTTTTATTACTTCATTTGAAAAAAATGAAATTTTTTATCTGATAGGGGATTTTTAGTGATTTTTTATACTTAGGGGTTGATTTTGGGGCTGATCTTATATAACGGTTATAAATAATATACATTATAAATAAATATATATATATATAATATAAAGATATAATATAAAAATTTACGTCTCCTGCTTTTTACAAAAAAAAAATTCGTTGTAAATGTTACGACCTTCAGTTTCATTCCAAGGGAAGAATATGTACATAAAAAATCTTTTTGTTTTTCTCAATTTACTTTTCAAATTAATGTCAGGAGTACGTAATAGTTAAGTACGTCAATGCTGAGCTGTGGTGTAACCTACTTCCTCGTTCTAAAATAATTACAATAATAATAATTAATTGCAGTCAATAAAGCGTAAAGAATACTTAAATTCATTTCACATTCTCTTCAAATAGTGTAACCGAAACGCTATGTATATGTTAAATACCAATTATATATTTAAGACATTTCCTAAATTAAAAATAATATGAATGAGAGATAGTTTTAAGTTATATTAGGATTACTTTAATGATTACTTTCTTCTAGAATTTCAGAATAAAAAAAATAGCTATATCTACACAAATGACGTAGATAATTTACAGAAATAAACAAATATCCTCAAATTTGGCATCACAAAGTACAAAAATAGTTTCTTTAGTTTCAGTGTTTTCAAAATAGAAATAGATAGGTCACAAATAAAATATTAAGCTCCGTTGTATAGTAATATATCTTTGATAGTTTGAATGTTACATATATGTTACATTACTGTATATGTATCACTAAAACTTCAGTTATTTTTCACTGATTTTCTATCAGTAGTAATTAACATTTGTTCAAAATACTGTAATCATTGTATCGTCTTATGTATTACTATACACAAAGATCTAATGTAACATTTACGTAAAATTCATCTAACATTAATGTAACCATGTTACAAATATTCAAATTCACTGTCCTTATACAGAACTTTCCCTGGCGAAAGCTTCGGATTAATATTCATTCCGAATCTATCCTCAAAACCTTACAAAATCCTTTAAAAATCAAAAATAATTTTTGAAAATTTTTTTAATTTCACGAGGAATATTTAAATTCCTTAAAATCATTTTAAAAATATCAAAATTTCTTTAAATTTTTACAAAATTCTTAAAATTCCTTACAATTCCTCTTGAAATTCCATAAAATCTTTTTAAAATCATAAAACTCTCATGAAATCCTTTAAAATTTCACTAAATCCTTTAAATGTTATACAAATCTCTTGTAATCCCTTTAAATTCCTAGAAACCTTTTAAAATCTTTAAAAATTTTTTCAAATCTCTTGAAATCATCAGAAATCCAGAGAATCTAAAAGAATGCCTAGAAATTCTTTACAATCCTCCGAAATCCTTGGAAAGTTTCTAAAATCTGTTAAATAATCTCTACAATCTATACATGCAAAACGACAAAAATAACATAGTTAGCATAAATGTCAATTTCCATTTTCTCTGACTACTCGCATTTCCCTGACAAATTTTTTTTTCTCTGACATTTCCTTGATATATTTGAGAAATTGCTTTTTTTCCAAAAAAAGGTGAAGAAAAGGGGGTAAATTTCATCCACGATTCGAGAGCTCTATACATATAGAGGTAATATGTTCTTAGTAAATTTGACGTCACTCAATCTAACGGGTCTGTAAATGAATACCTACGTCCCTGAGGCAATGACGTAATGCGTGCGTACAAACTCTGGAACGACGTTGAATCACGAGGCAGCGAGGCTCGAATGAGGGTGGGAGTCGGCAAGACAGGTCTATTGGGGTAAAATTAGATGTAGTGGGAGGGTGAGAGGTGGTGAGAGGGGGGTGGAAGACCCTCGGAAGCAGGGAATCGGGGATTAGTAACATGGCTGCCAGTCAGTCGATATCGAACCGCCTAGTCGTAAAGAACCGACATGACCGCCAATACGAGGACAAGATCTGGGAAGTGAAAAAACTATTCACCTCGCCGATGGAACCAGACAACGATAGTTGTTCTTTTATCCCAGGTGAGATAAACCACACCTCTATTCAAAAAATATTACGATTTTTCATTCAAGTTTCTTCGTTTGGGATATTTTGAAACCACCTTCCTGTGGAAAAATGACGCTTTTTGAAAGCTTCGTTTGTCTGTTGTGACATTTAGAGGAAGGACTTGGCTGATCTGTTTACATAGATTTTTCAAATGGGGGACTCTGGTTTTTAAGATGTAATTTCCGTTTAGAGAATCTTCACATTTCCGGGATTTCCCCGGATTTCGTGGCTTTGAACGACCCCACAAGTCAATAGTCGAGAGGCCGTCGTTTGATGACGTCACTCGCGAATTGGCGTCCTATCATACTTGTTGCAGGGTGTTATTGGCCTCTATGCGTTGACCTCTACGAAAAAGAGCCAAAGTCAATTTCTGCCTCCATAATTTGGTGAAGTTTGTGAGGTGTCTTTATAAGCTAAAGAAGAGTCAAGATTTTTCGAGTGTGGGTCAGATTGAGGATTGATCGGGGGTTGGAATTGAGGGATGACGTAGGCGGAGAAAGAAGAAGAATGTGAAGGTTCATGGTATCGTGTAACTTCGAGAACAATTTCAATCTAAAATTTAATTCCTTTTACTACCCACTGTTTACATTTTGAATCGCGTAGCAAGACTTTATAAATTAAAAAGGGTAAGATGAAAATCTATGAATGTTATATGAGTATCAACGTATTAATATTTCGCAAAACGTTAAAATTGTACTTTATGAATCCTATTCTATTAAAAAATACTATTAAATACTATTACTGTTAACTGTAATAAATTGCTTAAAGTCAGAGCAAGATTTAGTAAAATAGAAATACATATGTGTCATTGTCACATAACTTAAGGGAGCCAAGTTCTGATATAAAAGTTGAATTTTTTCAATTTACCCAACACGTTAAATTTGGAATTTTTTCTCTGTACAATTAATTAATTTTTAATAAGAATTATTTAATAATAAAAAATATTCAAATATTTTTTAAGAAAAATGAAAATATTCAATTTTGAAGTTAGATTTTGAATTCTTCGTTTTATGCAAAAAGTATCGATATTAAATATTTTTTCGCTCTGTATGTAGTCTTATGTTTGAAAAAATATTAGTGCTACAGAACGAAAAAATATTTATCTATAATTTCCATCGAGTAAAATGCAGAATGGAATTTTGAGTTTAACACTTGGGTCCAACGCCCTTAATTAAATTTTTTTAATGCGATTTAGTAGATAAAATTTAAATAAGTATATACAAAATTTAAAAAAGCCTATTTAGGGCTTAAAATTTGTGATATATAGAAGGGATATTAAAACTTAAACTTTATGATAATGACCCATATATACAATAAATTTATCAAGTGTTTGCATTGAAATTATGGAAACTTGAAAATGAATCCTGAGAACATTAAACAGTAAAAAGTATCAATAATTAATACTTCTTCATTGAAAAACGAATTTCCCCAAAGGAGTGATAGATATATTAATTATCAAGTTCAAATATAGATTCGTCCTATATTTGAAATATCAAGATATGTATTTCTGAACTCTGGGAATTCGAAAAAATTCTACTTTAATTATAAAATAATCGATAACTCTTGTTTGCATTCAGTGCACGACTTTCATGAAAACCGGAAAAGTATACTTTTAATTTTACTATAATAAAATGCATTTTAATAAATATTATATCCTTCTATTAATTCAAAATATTATTTTTTAAATAATAATGTTATGAATTTTCCTTGCCAGAAAAATTAGTTCACAAAAACTTGCGAAAATTTGTAGATACTTTTGGCTCAAAGTTTAGAAGCTTAGAACGTGCCTATGAATATTCATGGAATTACTCGAGGTCAGCCAAAATTATTAGGAATTAGAATAAGAAAGAAATCAGTTGTATATTTTATAAATGGGGCTTAATTAAGACAATGGGGCCTATTCTGTATCGATTATAATTAGTAATAGAACACTGATATCGAAGATGAAATTAACGCGGTTAATATATTTTTTTATAGTTAATTAATGAAGAAAAATTAAATTTCAGGAAAGTTAAAAATTCGTTAGAAAAATGGACACAGGAGGAACTACAAACAAGAAACAAATCCGCGTCGGGTTTTACGACATCGAAGGAACCATCGGCAAGGGAAACTTTGCCGTGGTCAAATTGGCAAGGCATAGAATTGCCAAGACAGAGGTAACTAAGAAAAAAATATCTACGTCAAAGAATGCTAAAAAAAAGACCACGAAAATGTAATAGAATTTGCTAAAGAAAATTATCTCTACAGGTTGCTATAAAAATCATCGACAAGACTCAATTAGACCCTACAAATCTCGAGAAGGTTTACAGAGAAGTCGAAATAATGAAGCAATTAGAGCACCCACACATCGTCAAGTTATATCAAGTGATGGAAACCAAAAATATGATATACATGGTAAGAATTGAATTCTAGAAAATAATCATACAATTGGAACTTGATTACAATAATTTTGTAACTCTTTATAATTTTACAACTTTTTATATTCCGTCTAGGTTTGCGAATACGCCAGCAGAGGAGAAATATTTGATTATATAGCGAGATATGGAAGAATGGGAGAGCCTCGAGCGCGAACAACTTTTGCTCAAATTTTATCTGCTGTTGAGTATTGCCATTCAACAGGTGTAGCTCATCGAGATTTAAAAGCTGAAAATTTGCTCCTGGATGCTCAGATGAACGTAAAAATTGCTGATTTTGGATTCAGTAACAGATTTACACCTGGAGAACGTTTAAGCACCTGGTGTGGGAGTCCACCTTATGCTGCGCCTGAGGTTTTTCGAGGAAAACATTATGCTGGCCCAGAAATCGATGTTTGGGTAATTGCTCAAATTTCATAAATAAAGAAGCTTTTAAAAGTCTCTTTAAAATGTTTTTTGACTCAATTTTTTTCTCATTTATTTTACAGAGTCTTGGAGTGGTTCTTTACGTTTTGGTCTGTGGAGCACTGCCTTTTGATGGATCAACTTTACAATCTTTGCGAGATCGTGTTCTAAGTGGTAGATTTCGCATTCCATACTTCATGAGCACAGGTTTGTTAATTACCTATTTTAATTATAACAATATCTTTGAAGAAATATCTTGCTATTTGCAAATGGAAAATTGAAAACAAATTTTTTAATTGTAGACTGTGAGAGCCTCATTCGAAAAATGTTGGTTTTGGAACCATCGAAACGATACACAATTCCCCAAATCAAGAGACATCGTTGGATGGCGGGAGCAGCCGATGGAATTTATACACCAGCCTCTACGGTACCAAGTTCACAACAAGAACCCAACGATCAGATCCTGAGGCTCATGCACAGTTTAGGAATAGATATTATTCGCACAAGAGAGGTATAAAATTGAACAAAAAAATTTTTTATACCCAAAAATGAGACAAACATTAATCTACAATTAATAAAAATCGGATAATTTCAAAACAAAAAAAAAGAAAAGAAAAGTCCTCCTTCTTTCTGACATTATACCTATAAATTTATTTTACAGTCGTTGAGAAACAACAGCTACGACCATCATGCCGCAATCTACTTTTTATTGTTAGAAAGAGTGAAACAACATCGAACTAACAGTTCTCCAAGCAATAGTTGTTGGTCTTCTGTGACAAGACAGAAAGAAGATAAATATAAATCAAGGTAGGTGCTTTTTTTCCAAACACATATTCCTCTGCATCGACTCTTTTGCAGATAAATTAAAATCTCATTTGATATCGCGTGAAATTATGCAAGGTTGAAAGAATTTGTTTTGAATTTGAAACTTTTTGTTTTTATTTAAAAGTATTCCTTAACTTTTATAATAATTTTTATCTTTAATTAAAAAAAAAACAATGTTCCAATGTGACAAAGCGTTGATTATCAGAAAAAAAACTTTCAATCTCAGATGCCAATTCTGTCTGCCAAAACCGATCGACCAACTTTTATTTATTTTATTTATTGATTTATTTATTTCCAGCGATAACTTAGTGGGACGTTGAAGTTTAATGATGGTGCAGAAATTGGAACATTTTTCAAGACAGTTTGGATTGGAAGATCGGTGGCTGTCTCTTTCTGTTTTGGTAATTTATTTTCCTTCCCTACAATATTCCTCTATCAGTTTTATTTTTATCTTCTTTTATTTTAATTTATCTATCATTTATCTTCTACCTCATTTTCTTTGTTTTAACTAATCTGGCATCCCAGTTTTTTTTTTTTTGAAATTATACCCAGTCGATAACTGAATAGTTCATAATAATCTGCTCTTCTCACCAAGCATTCTTAGATACTAATGTAGAATCTGCTTTACTTCGAATATTAATTTGTGGGAATTTTTCTACATTGACAATAATTCTACACGAAAATAGGTTGGAAACACTACAAATCTCAACCAGCAATAATTGAAAAACTGCTGACATCATCCCTTATACAAGAAAAGAAGAAATCATCGAATTTTTAATAAATTCTTGCTTGCCTTTGTTTCAGAAGAGAAGAAATGAGCCGAGCAGGAAAGAGATTTAGTTCAACGAGTTCCTCTACTGATGAAGGTTGTTGCAGTGCAGAAGGAGATTTGGAAGAAGGTCCAAGCGGAGATGAATTAAGAGAAGCCCAAATAAAACTAGAGGAACACAGATTGGGCTTAGATCGGGATATAAGTCAACGAATCGATAGTCAAATAGTCAACAAAAGGTTGAGTGACTATCAACATCATTTTGATGGTGCTATTTTGGATTCGGTGGAACCACCGAGCAGAGCTGCTCTTTTTGTGACTGGCTGCAGTCATGGTAGTTCATCATCAGAGTTGTTCGAGTCAAGTTTTGATTCTGGTTGTCCACCTGATTATTCAGCAACAAGTGCATGTTTTACAAGCAGTTTGCCTTCCTGCACACCTCCGATACCTCAAAGTCCATCTCCCGTAGCCAGAATATCGAGAGCCTTTCAAGGAAGACGAGCTTCTGATGGAGGCCCTAGATTATTATTCAGTCAACAGGGTGGTGGAGATAGACCTGTCAAACAGCGAAGCATTCAAGGTAAGATTCAAAAAACAGATTATATTTTCAATTGAATTGTTTTCCTTTTGAATTGGAAGACCATCTAATCTAGGAAAGGAAGTAGAAATCCTCTAATTTTAGAATATTTAATATTTTCCAGATTCAGGGAAGGCCAGAGGTCACTTAGATCTAGTTCATTTGAGGTCTCCTTCAACGCCTCCTCAAAATCAATCTCAATTCAAAACTCGAGCAGAATCAGGTACCCAATTGCAATTACTAGTTCAACAACGAATGCTCCAGCAAAAGAGGAATCTGTATCACAGACACCGAGGTGGTGGCAGTCCGACTCCAATTCCCGTGCCTTCGAGACTTGGGGAACACGTACAACGTCAGGATAGCTACAAATTTGCTCAAAGAATGCAAATCTTGCCCACTTTGTCTCAGGAACATGGGGATGAAGATTTTGCCAGAAAGAGAGAACGCGAGGAAGAAAGGTGGAAGAGTTTGCCGTCTCGATTGGCGACAGATTGTCAATTAGCAGAACGAACACTCCTATGGAGTCATCAGGTAATCTCATAGTGAGCTTAAAGTTACCCCTAGACTAATACTGAGATTAAAATACTCAGGGAAAAATCATTTTATAAGAGCAAGGAAATTATTTTCCACATATCTTAGTATAATTAGTTTTTAATTTGAGGATTTAAAAATTACTAGATGTTTTTTATTTCAAATTAAGGCCTACAAAATTAACTTGTTGGAAAGTTCAAGAGAGCAAAATTAAACAATTTTTTAAAACATCTTTTAAACTAAATTATTTTCAAGAAACATTCCGTGTCGAATATTTGAAATTCAAAGCTTTGACAATTTTTAGTGGAAGCCAGTGTTTGACACGTCCAAAAGTAACGCGTTACCTTGACATTACTAAAAAAAAAAAAAGGAACTTTTCCCTGTAACGCTTTATTGACAAACATTGATGGAAGCATTATTAAATCTAAAACTACAATCGAAAATTAAAATAACGAATATTTTATAATATAATAATAAACCCAAAGAAGATCTGGGTTTTTTCACCTATCTGAGAGCCTCAAGAAAAGCATTAGATTAGTGAAATCGAAATTGGCTGTATATTAATCATATTAAGTTATACAATTAGAAAGATTGTTAGTCAACGAACTATTCGTTCGATATCATTAGATTTAGAAAATTTGAGTGAATGATAGAGAACCCAAATTTTACACGATTCACGAGTAGTTTGTGGCATGCGTAAAATTCATCAGAAACCTCATTAGCTCACAAATGACTTCATTGCCGTCACCTGCGCATATTTTTTTATTTGCCTTCGTATTAGTTTTAAGTTTTTTTTAAAAGCACGTTGAGGTAGAGAGTGAGAGTTATAAACTGTATGATAAACGAGAATTTTATATTATTTGTAATGAATGATATCACGACCTAGCTAGTACCTGCATTCTGTTCCTAAAGCGATTCGTTTGATTTGAATAAATGATTATTTTTCTTTAGGCGTTGCAAGTTATTTTGATTTGCCTCATACCTGGAGTCCAATCCACTCCATTTACAAGAATATTAAAAACCAAATTGTGTTCTACTCTATTAATATTAGTTATCAAAAATTCATGTTTGAAGTTGATTTTAAAAATTTTTAACTCGGGTTTCTAAACAAAGTTTTTGAGCATTTCAGCATTTTAGTTTTCAAAAGAGACATCCTGCTAGATAACCCAGCCCTGCCATATTTTTCAAAACACTGCACAACATGGCACGACAACAATTTTTTATTGCTTGTTAAAATTCCGGAAATTATTTGTAGACGCTTCGAAAATTAAGCTTCCTTTTGTTAAAATTATTTGAAGGATGCAAAGAACTTTGAAAAATGCAGGGTGGTCACAAGATATAATTTTTAAATTTTTCTGATATTTCTGTGATTTTAAAATCACTTGTAATCACTTAAAATAAGTAAAAATCTCTAAAATTCATAAAAACCAATGGAAATCGTTGAAAAATTCCATTCTACGACATCCTTTCTTTGTTAATATTTCATTTAATCCTTTAAAGTTTCACTAATTCTTTTTAAATTCCTCAAAATCAAATGTCAAACTGACATAATTACTAATAAACAGTTAAATTGACAAAAAAATTGCAAGAAAAGTGTCAAGTGAGCTAAACGTAGGAGCTCCAGTGTCAACAGAATGAATTAATTAATTTATCATACTTTATTATCATTTATTATTATGAATATCTCAATTTCTACTCATATTTCCTTAACAGTTCCCTGATTTCCCTGACTGACTTTCGTGACATGTGGCCACCCTGAAATGATAAGGAAACATTTTTTCAGTTAGATTGTTCTAACTGAAATTAAAAAACGTAATTTAAATGACAAGGAATTTTATATCAGGTGGGTTTGGGAGGTGGCGCATCGTACTTACCACCCGGAAGTGTGGGTGGTTTCTTATGGCCTCCAGGAAGTAGTCCACACTCTACAATATTTGAAAACACCAGTGATACGATGGAGTGAGATTGTCCAATGCATCAAAAGATAAGCTTCGCATTGAGATTTTAAAGCGATAATTTTAAGTCCATTGAGGCTAAACTATGGTCAATATAATTTCCATAAAAGAGATACATAAAATTAATTATTTTGTAATAGACAACGCCGAAACCTTTCAGTTTAAATAATATTTAATAAAAGCTTTAATTCTTCTTTTCGGAACTGGAAATTAGATTTTCAGAATCAATCATTTACCATAGAACTATAATTTTTTCTACATATATAGATATGATTATATATACACGCTATTATTATTAATAATAATATTGTCAGCTTCCAAATACACTACTGAATTGCTGATGGTACGTGCTACCGAACGTTATCGTTAAAGAAAAAAAATATTATATAAAATATATAATTGGAGTAACCTAGTTCACTCTTTAGAGACTTTTAGAGTCTCTATATGCATTTATGTGCCGCATAGTTATCAAATTATGCTTATTTAAATTTATAGAGGCGATATAGTCTCCAAGCGAAGTCAGATTTTTATATATGTATATGTATGTATGTATGTATATATATATATATATATATATATATATATATATATATATATATATATATTATTTTTAATTTGACAATTTAGAAAATTTTTAAAACGATAAGTCCAAATTGCAAACAATTATATCCCTATTGAAAAAATCCTCCTGTTATTTTTGGACGAGGAAAACACGAGAAATTTGAAAATTCTCACGGATTCCCTCGTGTTTTTCTCGTCCAAAAATAACACCAATAACACGAGGATTTTTTCAATAACATACTTGCTATCACTTTGAATCAAAGGACTCCAAATTGACTAATTCAGTTTTTTAAGGGTGTTGGAGTCAAGTTCTAATCTAAAAATTTGATTTCTTCATTCTATTCAATAAATATTAAAGTTGGATTAAAAATTTTTCGCTCTGTATGCAATCTTATATTTGAAAAAAGATTAGCGCTACAGAGCGAAAAAATATTTATCTGTAATTTTCGTTGAGTAAAATGGAGAATGTAATTTTGAGCTTAACACTTGGATCCAACGCCCTGAAACAATTCGTTATCGAACAAAAGTTATCCAATATCGCTTTGCGACTACACCGCCTTCAATATAATATGTAAGAAAAAACAATAATCATAATTAAGATTAGCCCAGTATCTCGAGGTGGCATGTGCGCCTTATTATACGACTGATATATCTATCGAATACCCAGTTTTATGATAGACTGATAAAATTAATAAGTAACACCAACTAATAATCGTCAAAGAAACCTAATGTCCTGAATCTCATTTTCTAATGTTCTATTTTGTATTATTATTGCAAAGATAGTTTTATGGACGAGGAATTGTAAAGGTAAGATCTCGAATGTCGAGAATTAAGTTCAGATAAAGTGAAAGATTCTGGTAAATCTCTGCTTCTCATTGTGTGGTAGTTTAAGAGAACTGCAAATTAGAAATTAAGTATCTATTTTTTCTTCATTTACGTGCAAAGATGAGAAAAACGCGACTATTACGTCCTAATGAAAATTCAAATTAGAATCTTCAGTAAACTGCCAGTTTATGTAAATATTTAGGAACTTGTATACAAAGCTCGAAGATATAATTGTTATAAGGATAGTTGAATCCAGAACTTATCGTCAGTGATTTCGGGTGCGAATGTAGAAATTAAAAAAAAAGTACATTTTATGAAAATGAGATTTTCGCCATGGGTGTTTCTTTAAAGCGAAAAAAGAGTGGAAACAATACACAAAATGTTATACAGAATTGAAAAAGGAGAAAACGATACGATACATCGATCGCCTAACACGACACGTACAAAACTGATTTCGTCGTGTCTCTTCCACTCTTAATAAAATAGTGTCCATAATAATTAAATACATTTAATGACGATAATAAAAGTAACGTTTAGAAATTAAAAGTAGTTGATCGAAAATATTAAAAAAAAAAAAAAAAATAATACATTTTTTGATAAAACCAGATAGACGAAAAAAATCATAAATGAAAATTCTCTCGATTTTTCTAGACTGTCTGTTTCTATTAAAAGTGTTTAGTGAAGAAGGAAGAAGTGTTGCGTTCTTCATATATACGAATAAATAAATACTCGACTCGTACAATGTTTTTTACACGCTAAGAACCGTTTTGTGAGATATAAATGTTTACTGAAAAATAGTTGATAGAATTTAGAGCTCAATTTTAGTGTAAAACTCGTCAATGATACAAAATCTGTCTATTAAAAAAATAGAGCCGGCTCAAAAAATGCCATTTTTGATATGCAAATAGATTTAGTGTTTCTTCCCATCAATAAAAACAAATAAAAATGACCTAAGTAGGCGAGAATATTACCTGGAATTGATCTATTTTAAAATGCGAATCTTATGGTATCCATTGTATACAAAGTTCACGAATTATCAATTCCACTAATTAAAAATTCAAACAAAACTGCCATCTTGAAAGATTCTCAATAATTTAAACAAATTATATGCTGTAAGAATCCAATTTACAAAACACCCGAAATTAGAAGCACTTAAATTTTAAATTGTTCAAAATAATTTTAATATATTGAAATTTCCAAGTTTAAAAAATGACAAACAATTTGATATGCTAAAATTTTTAATTCCATGTGTGTTTATGAATGAAATTAAAATAAACTAAATAGGCGTGAATAGGAATACAATCATTCAATATGAACATTTTCTAACTACATTTAAAAATAGTCTGAAGTCAATTCAAGTCAACAAATTAATTTCTTCGCAATTCTGGGATGCTTTTTCACTAAAGAGTAAAGATGAATCGAATAAGGAAAATTTGGATTTTCTAATCTTTTTATACTTGCTGTCATCGGTTGCAAATTTTATAAAATCGCTGCCTTAAGGAATTGAGCCGGCCCTAATCGAAAATAAAACAGTGAGAACAATAAAAATCGTTGACAAACACTATCCTACTCTTTAAATCAAGAACTGAGGTATATTTATAGAAGGTGGACAATCTGAATATCTGAAACGAATTGGAAAAAAAAAGATTCGCAGTGACAGAATTTTGATTCAATCTGCACTGAAGACGTCACTTCTTTCTATAAAAAAAGATAGAAACGTAGGTCGATAGCTGTATTAGAAAAGCAATACCGGCCGCGCACAACTAACAACGACTATCCCATTCGAGTTCTTTAGCATTTTTTAATACCCAGAAAAAACAATCAAACTTCGCTCAAGAATCTTTTTGATAAACGCATCAATAGCTATTAAGTTAGGCTGCTGAATCTATCATTCTTAATACAGGCAATAGAAAAAAAGATAATATAAGCTTGGATTGGATGAAATTTCTCAAAATCAACTACTAAAATTTTCATTCAAACACTTATCATGACAATACTGCGAAAAATATTTTCTAGGAATATTTTTGCAAATACGGTAAAGAAAATGAAAATTCAAACATTTTCAGAAGAAAGGAAAGGTGTCCGAAATTTTGTATAATTTTTCTTTTAATAATTTGGTGTTTGATTATTGTCAATTTCACCTGAATGAGAAAATTAAAGACACGAATTTTAGATCTTCTTTTGCCTTTTTAGAATGATGGTATTCTAAGATACATTTTAACTAATATCATTTTTCAAATTGATTGATTCTATCAGAAATTCTTTTTACTCGACCAGCGAAAAGTTCAAAGATTTCATGGTTCATTTGTTACTTTGAGCCGTTATTTTGTACAGATTAATATGCGTACGTGGTGTGTAAGGATCTTTTCTTAAAGCAAACTTGAATAGTCAATATTTTTCAAGGTAATTATTTGCTATGAAAAAAATTTCACGATGACCATATCATTATGTAAAAAGGAATGGAAGCAAAAAAATGGTCGTGAATGATAGTAAATAAATACTGTTTGTAAATCATAGGACTGTCAATGATGTATACAAGTGGATATAGTATATTAAATAAAGCTGTATGAATTAAAAACGTTACTTGCTTAAATTTTGTTCATCACACATTTTCCCTTCTATTTTTCTCCAAAAATATTGGTTATAAGTAAAATTGTCTCGATAAAACTAACTTAAAATGATTAGGAAGAGCAATCGTTCATTTTATACTATCTTGTTTATTTCAACGAACAAACAATTGCACTTTAATGCTTCTTCGATTGTAATTCTCACTTAGCAAACTAAACTTAAAAATATTTTACTCCTCTCGGGTTTTCTTTTGCCTTTTTCCTACTATCTTCAAGCTTCTTTTGATGAGCCTGAATAACTTCATCTTTGTCGACAGCAAATAGATCGGCACCGGTTTTAGTCGCACGATTTATAGCTTCCTCTGCTGTAAGTTTTTCGTCCTCACTGGGATTCAGCGGTAGACCGTCGGAACTCAATTTGTTGTTTTCGAAGTCATCTACGATTTTCGAGGCATAGATGGCATTAAACAAGTCTTGAGGAGTAAACTCATCCTGGGTCACATCTTCAGATTGATACGTGACGTACGGTTTTAACTTGAAGCCTTCCAGAGAAGGAACAATGAGTTCCGGTATCATTTCCGGTACAGTTATGTACGAATCTCCTTGTACATATCCGATATCCCTGACGCCTCGCTCTATAAATACGTCCCTAATTATATTACGAAATATCTAATATGTAATTAACCTACTGCATTAAGAATATGCCTAATGGTGGAAGTAGAACACATAAAGAGGTAACAATCCTTCTAGATGAAAAATGGAAATTTAGACACGATCAGAAGAGAGAAAGAAATGTAGATTAAATCGTCCAAAAAAGAAAAACAGAGAAGAGTGATTGCGAAAATAAAAATTCAAACAGATTGGGGAAAAATGGATGAGCCTAAACAACGTAGCCAAAATTTAAGTTTGATGGGAGGACTTCAAAGAAATTAAATTAATTAAATTAAATTAATTAATTAATTAAATTACTTTTAATATGCATTATATTGGTAATAGAAGAGAAGAGTCTACTTCATATTTGAAAATTAAAAAAGTACAACGACTTATTACAAGGCAATTGGTACAATGTGTGGATAACTCATGACTCGGTAAATGAAAATAATACTTCAGAGGCAAAGATAAAATAAGAATCAATTTAAATTATTTATCTCAAAAATCGAACTTCGACATGTGCTTCAACAATCTTTTTTCTCGAATTATTTTTTTTTACTATTTTTCAATTGTTTTAAGTGAAAATTTATATGGTTTATACCCAATATTTTCATTGAGATCATTACAAAGCTTTGTCCGTTCCGATTTTTGTTTCCTAGTATTATTATTATTATTACTACTATTATATGTTAAATTAACTTACTGTCAACTGGAAGTTCGGGATTTGGACCACACTGTCTTTCTTTATGTAACCTGCTTCCTCTTTTGCCATACAATAGAAATTTTCGAAAATTACGTTTTCCATAACGCGCACATGTTGTCGAAATTCCTCGAGTAATCACCAAACAAGCGGAAGCCATTTTTAATACTGAAAAAAAAGGAAATTTTATTATTTTCTACAATTTGCATATCTCAGATTCTCAGAAAGGTTAGTTGATATATATGTTTTTTCACCTAACACAGGCAGCTTTATAGTAGTTTATATATTATCTTTTTAAAGAAATTTCAAGAGTATTAATTGTTTTGAATAATGCTTTATTTAAAAAAAATTATAATCAAATATTGGGCAGATACTATTATTATTCTCAATGAAAAATTACAGATTTTAGCCACAACTTGTAGCTTTTACTGCGTTGACAACTGGGAAGTTACCTTAAAGCGAAATTAATATTTTTAACTAAATCATATAATAATACGCACGCTCTATTTGAAATATTATAAAAATTATATAGAAAATGATATACATATTAAGAAATGTTAGAAACTGAGTGTTTTTAGGTTATATTCGGAACTTCGGAAAATTTCGTGGCCCAAGAAGCCGAAGTTAGAGGATAATATTTCATAAAAGAAATATTTAATTAAAGAAATTTTCAGGTAAATTTGTACTAATGGAGATTCAGTACTTACACTTTTATAATTGTTTTCGCACCTTAAATTTTAACACTCGACAGCATGAAGTAAATCTGTCGATGTTAACTCGTTGACTGATCATGTAACTGGTAACACTGCCCCTGATGCGCAGCCGCAGTGCGCACAGCAGTAAAGCAGTTCTCAAACGGGGCTCCCTGGGCGCGCATTATTTTGGCTTACCAACCACTGGAGAATTTCTCCCATTGGTTAAAATTTTACGCGCGCTATTCAAAATTGAATAATTTTATTCGATTTTGAATCGCGCGCCAAATTACAGCCAATTGCAGCTTCTCTAGTACTAGTATTAAGCATCGCGTCTGATTGGTTGCTTTCTCACTCCTGTTTAAATTTTTAAAATGCTAAAAAATACTTTTTCTTGCTTAATTACATAAAAAAAAATATTATTATAAAAAGTCATTGTTTTTTAATTTATAGAATTATCCATTAAACCAAAATTAAAAATAATTAAATTACTAATCTTTTAATAAATAAAGTATTTTTTTTTATTAACAGAATAGTGATTTAATCATAGAATTTAGTAAATAAATCTAATAATAGTAATTTTAACTGATGTTTCAAATTATCTATTTTAATTATTTGGATATAATCTTTGTTTATTTATAATAAATCAACTTTTCGATTAAGAATAATTTTTTATATTGCAGAAAATTACTTAGGTACAGATTTTGATATTGATTGAGATTGAGATTAAATCCAATTCATTTTGGGAGTAGTTTTTTTTTTATTTTCATATGGAATACAGGGATGAACTGATCGTAGTATCTTTTACGTTTGCAAATTTTGTACAATCGGATCTAAAAAAAAACATCGAATTGTCCTGATTGTCAATAAATTGAGAAAATAGAGTAGGACAACAAAAAGGCAATAGCGAGCAGCTAATGCGTTTATCAAGTAGTAATTGTTTAAGGGCGTTGGATCCAAGTATTAAGAGCTCAAAATTCCATTCCCCATTTTACTCAACGAAAATTATAGATAAATATTTTTTCGCTCTGTAGCGCTAATCTTTTTTTAAATATAAGACTGTATACAGTGCGAAAAAATATTTAATTTCGATACTTTTTGCATAAAACGAGGAATGAAAAATCTAACTTCGAAATTGAAGATTTTCATTTTACTTAAAAAATATTTGAATTAGATATTTTCTCGGTCTGTACGCATAATTCTATTTAAAAGTTGATTAATGCTACAGAGGAAAAAAATTTCAAATTGAATATTTGTTGAGTAAAATGAAGAAATCGAATTTTTAGAATAGAACTTGGCTCCAACAGCCTTAAATGTTTTACATTTTTCGCAATACTACTAGGTACATACATCCCTTACCTATCGTTATTCACGATAGTATTGAAATCATTATGATACAATATTTAAATGTTTTAAAAAGCTTCGACTCATCATAAAGACATCTTACATATACTCTAACGATACGTCAGTAATTTTAAAGTTATGAAACTAATTATTATACACCATTGTAGCCACCAAAGAGACTGAGACCATAGAATTTCACAATATAATGGCTTCATTGCACTTTTACATCCCTTATTGATTAAATATCTACTTTTCTATTTTATTAGGTGAACTTAAGATATTATTTAGACGATTACGCAGACCTATAAAGTACTTTAATGTACAGAATGAAATTAATTTTTCGAATGCCGTATGTACATATAGATTTATTTATAATTACATAAAAAAAGAATAAAAAAACATCTTACATGAAGGACAGAATTTAACTATAGGCACGTAGTGGCCAAATCACATTTCATTCAGCTACGCTGCTTTCATTTGTTTAGAAAAAAAACAGTTAATCTATGGTTTCGTAACTCTCGTTGGTAGTTTTTTAATAGACAACCAATTAACTTTATAGTTCTCTAACAAGTCTTCCAAGTCTTTTTTTTTTGTGTAAGAAATACGGCATTCAAAAGTCATACCTGTAGTCGACAGATAATACATTTGAGACTAACTATACACCTATGAAGATATCGATGAAAAAGGAATACACCCAAAGTCTATTTAAAAAGATAAAATTCAGGGTACACAAAACATTTTTCTTCACATAAAGATCATTGTTGAAAAATAAATTGCAAAATTTTTGGAACTAGATTACAGGATTACAAATTAACAAATTGGTTTTTTTTTGAAGAATAAAATGCCTTCGTATTTTATAAAAAGTTAAAACATAATATCCTTTGTCACCTTATAATACTCTTTTCTATACAAATTTAGTTATACTCTAAATATCTGCTGCAAATGTATTTTGTTTAGGTTTTTGATTATTATAAGTTTATATTTTAATTAAATTAAAACACTTTTTCAATTACGCTTAGAATTATAACTATTTATAACAGTTTTTTGTACATACACAAATTACAGTTTTAAGACTATTAGATAGTTTTTTTGCAAATTAAGAAACACGTTTGAAGAACTTATTTTTTTTTAACAATTCCTACGAAATAGTTTGCAAACTATAAGAATAATTAACTTCAAGACTGAAATTTTGTCAAGTTTGATTAACAATGTATTAATATGAAAATAATATTTTTTCAAAAAGCGTATTTATGAGAAAAATTGTATGCAGAGTTACAAAAACTGTTGAGTCAACATTTTTGAAATTCGAAGCTCTTAGAGTGTATTCCTGCTTCTAAATTTTTCATATAAATTGCGAGGCTTCTAACTAATTGCAAGCATGTATCGTTAACTTTACCGATATAAAACATTGCATCATACTTTCTTATACCTATACAACATCTGTACAGTGAAGCCTTTTTTAACTTTTTAATTTTTTTTTTTTAATTGGAACGGCAAGAGGTCAAAGAAAGTCGCATTAATTTCATTAAATATTTTAAAACCGTACAAAAAGGCACCTAAAACTCATAAAACTTATAAGAACGTCGTACAATACTCTTGGAAAATCTCAAAAAAGTGACCTTAAATGTTGGAGTAAAAATACATTTCTTAAAAAGTCTTTTAAAGATCTAAAAACAAAAAATAAATGACGGGAAATCTCAATTCCCAGTCCAATGATCACTGCAATAAAAAAGTATCATAAAAATTTCAGCTCTGAACATGACAAAAAATATTTGTAATCCTAACAAATTTGATCCAGATTAACTTTTCTTTTCTGTACAAATTTTGCGAATTAAAAATTAATATGTATAAAAGAAAATATTAATATTTCATATCTCTCTAAAGACTTTCCTTTTTAATTTATCAATGTATAAAAATTATAAATATAAAATTATTCCGAGTTAGAAAAGTCCCACACTCCGAACCCCGACTCTAGCTTACTATGATTTTCGAAGTAGGATTTACCTAAATGATAAAATCGATGTACATAAGTAGCTATAGAAATTAAAATATACCATATTTTAATTATTTCACTTGGTTTGTGCGTTGAAAGTGTCTATAAAATCGAAAGCAAGGGACTCTTTCAATATCAAGTTCATGCATGTCTACCTTAATTCATTGAAATATTTTACTATACATTTTCCCTGCATTTTAATGCAAATTCATTTTATTCAAAAATGTAATTTATCTATAAGGCGCCATTCAATTACAATTACATTCGTTTATAAAATTAACTTAAAAAATCATAGAAGATTCAATTGAAAGTTATTGAAACTAAAAAAAAATTCCCTGAGAATTCCAGGTTTTGCACATCCTTTTTTAAGTAGTTTTCTAGATATTCTTATTGAGTCCCATCATCTCTGTGATTGAAAAATTGTGATTCAAATTATTTGTAATGCTTTTAAATCTTCTAAAGAGCATTGATGAATCTATTTTTAATGTTTTCGAATTGAAAACAGTCAAAGCTTGAAAGTATGGCAATTTCTAGACTGTTGTCTGATTTAAAAAACAGCCAAACTGATAAAAATTAATAACTCCATGAGCATGTTACTTCTACGTTCCTAGAACACTAAAAATGGCAAGAAATTTGAATAATATTGATCATGGAAGGCTGATATTTGTTTCATATTCTATTTAAATTATAAAAATAAAAATACATTTTTTTGAAAATGATCATAAATGGTAATTATAAAAATTATAATTTGTTAAAAGATAAAACTTTTTAAACTAAGCAAATAACTTTTTAACCCCCGTGAAAGGTAGCTTCACATAGAAAAGCATATGAGAAAAATTGTGAAGACCCTTAAGATCCAAAGAAACAACTACATATTGTGTTGGTTTTAATTCTAGATTGGAGGATATCAAAATTAGACAATTTCTGTCTAAAAGCAAGTAATATCCTTAGCGTTAAGTTTTGGTGGTAAAGTCTTACTGTCACAGTCCAAGTCAATACCGAATGGCACGGAATTGGACATAGTCTTATCACTTTGGTCATCTTCCTCATTGAGAATATTACACATTATACGATCGTCATAGAGAGAAAATCTAGCTGTCGATTGAGAGCGCCCCCGTACTTTGCGTACAGAGGGAGGTAAATCTCCAGGTGTTTTTATTCGCATATTAGGATCCTTCAAAACGCTAAGGCTTGAGCCAACGTTAAAGACTTCATTGAACTTATCTATACTCTCCTGTCTCGTCAAGTTGCTTTCGCTCTTTTTACTTCTAATAGGTACAAGCGGCAAAGTAGAAGGTCTTACACAAGATTCGTGATCGTTATCCTGCTTTTGGCTACTTGTTTGACTCGCATTCTTGTCATTCTTTCCCGAAAGATTGACAGAAGTTGAATTTTTTCCAACAATGTCATTGACATATTTGCCTCTCGAGGAAAGCGTGACATTCGTGTCAACAATCTTCGCTTGTACGTTCGGTTTCATGAGTAAATTGGATTTGGAGTCTTCCCGGTCAATCTGGCATTTGCTGTAAGTGTACATCTTTTTGTTGGAAAGTAGTTTTTTGAAGCTGGACCAGCCTCCAAATGCTTTCTTGCGAGGACTTTCTTGAGTGCAGGAGTCGAACACGTTGGTTTGTTTTAACTTGTTATAGGATGATCCTCCGTTTTCGGAAATGACATTTTGAACGTAGGGAATAGGGGTAGCTGATCTTAATTGAGTCAACTGACTTGTGTTTTGAGCTAGGTAATCTTGAGGAACAAGAACCTGTGTCTCAGCGGGAAGTCTATACTGATCGCTGCTTGAATGTTTTGATGACTTATCCACTAAAACGTTACCATTGCACCCAAGTTCTTCCACAGAATTAGATTGCACCATGAGGTTCCGCTCCATACAGGGATTCCTACCTTGATATGGTTGCAAGGTTTGTACTTGTGAGCACATTACCATTTCGTTAGAATTTTTACCTGCAGAAAAAAGAGAAATAGCTTAAAAAGTGATTTATATCTTTCTTAAGGAACGAATAGTAGTCTGATAATATTCGTTACTCACAATGTTCCTGGGTGATATTGTCAACTGGTGACAATGTAACTAGATTATCTGCTACAGTTTCGTTACCCGCGTGCGATGTGTGATGTACTAATTGAACAGTGTGAACATTATCGTGATGAGTTTCGTTATAAAGACTATTCGTAGTCGAAGGCACAAGTCCGCAGTGAAAATTCATCATGGGACTTCCATCCGTGAAGTACATTGTCACTGAAAAAATGGACGTAAATTTTTCTTAATATTTATTGTTACTCAATACTTAAAATACAGTTTTAAATCTCAAATTTACCTCGATGAGATTGAAGTTCCGTTAATCTTTCTTCTATGCATAAAGCAGTGAGCCGAGCTTCTGCATCAGAATCCCAACAATCCTCCATTGTCTCTTTTATCAAACGCACTCCTGGTTTATCTACCAAATTCCCTTCTAATAAAGGTCTCGCCTTATGACGAGAAACTAGTACTTGCATTTGTTCAAATGTTGGATGCAGCCCTAAAGTTAAAATGATCAATGTTAGCTTCTGAATAGGACAAAATTGCTCCAAGTCTGAGTAAATCATTTTTGGAAGTAAAATTAAGGTACAAACCAATTTCTTTCTCAAAAGGCTGCCTATATGGTGGCACTTCGAAGCCAGGCACATAAATATCAGAACATCGGGATACTATTTCCCATAGCACTAATCCAATTGCGTACACGTCTATTTGTTTCAGAGAACTTTCACAGTCCCTTAAATTCACAGCACCTTCCAATACTTCCGGTGCCATGTATCTGAGTGTTCCAACCTGAAAGACATTAAAATATTTATAGCACACTATTGAATATATCACAGGATGAGAATCTACCAAAAATGATAATGATAAAGAAATTTAGCGAAAGTTTACATCATTAATCGATTTCGTTTCAGCGTGTTGCTCTTCTCCGTTCGAGTAATACTTTGATCCAGAGATTTGTACCGCTAATCCGAGATCGCATATACAGCAACTACCGTCAGCTTTTATCAAAATATTCCTAGAATTAATATCTCTGTGCGCAATGCATGGCTTTAATTTACCTGAAAAAAATTAATTTTCTTAAATGAATAACAATATTTTTATATTAGATGATTTTTAATAAAAAAAAAGAAACCAGGATTCGGATCAATATTTACCATTTTTGTGGATATCAGTATGCAAGTAAGCAAGGCCTTTGACTAATGAAAGGCCCATTTTACAAAATGTGGGCCAGTCTACTGTATGAGAGCGCAAAAAATCTGTCAAAGTTCCTCCTGACGCGAAACTCAGGACCAAAAGATATTCTGTGTTACCCTCTAAACTTATGCGTTCATCCACACCTGTAAAAATGTTTTAGTGAAGGGAAACAGGTGTAAAAAATGTAGTTTAAGAGTATTGGCTCAGAGTTCTAATCTCAATATTCGATCTATTCATTTTACTCAATAAATATTATAATTAGATATTTTTTTTTCTCTGTAGCTGTATTCAATTTTTAAGTAGAATTATGTCTATAGAGCAAAACAATGTCTAATTTTAAATAATAAAATAAATACCATAGTATTTTAATAATGAAGGATGTTCCATGAAAGGCAAACAGTAAGTATCCTTTTCATTTTGAAAGTAACTCCTGTAGTGTGAAGGAAAAATTTTAACAGCGACATCTTGCTCTCCTATGCAACCTTGCCATACTGAACCGTAACGCCCTTGACCTGTAAAATAACATTCATAAATGCTAAATCACAAAAATTAATTCATTTTACTAATTTTTAATTAATAGACAGACAAAAACCTACCAACAATTGTTGCCAGTTTAAGATGGTCAAATGTGTAAGTGCCAGTTCTTAACGCTGAACTGTCTGAATATTGATCGTTGTAAGGTATGGGCTTTCCAAATGTGAGGGCTCTATTATTTTTGTATACTATACAAATGAAGATCCCTATAGTACACATCACTATTAAAATACATGCTAAAATGGTCATTGTAACAAATACCCATCTTCTCGAGTCTGGCTGCTCTAAATATTCTGTCGCTGTAAAATAACATGACAAATTGACAAAAATATCCGTATGATTTTTTAAAAATTTTAATAACTTCATTCATACTTGTAGGACTGGACTGCATAAGTTTATTTTGACTATGATCTGTAATGTTGAGATTACAGTAGTCCCCACGACAACAGCAAAATTTTGTGTTATTTAAGGCTTTTGTCGATTGCTCGAGAGCTACGCAATCTGTGCTTTCACATTTTTGATCTCCCGATTGCTTCCAGCAACCTGTTTAAAAGAATAGTAATTTATAAATGTAGTTTACTTATATGTAAATACAAAGTCGACTTATAAACTGTAAGTCTCATTGATACCAAAATTGATACCAAACTCATTGAATTCTAAATTGTTTCATCAGTTTTATTCAAATAGACTTTAAAAAATGGAACACGCAGTCGATCACGTGCGCTATATTAACATGGGGTCAAAGTTCTAGAATTGACAAGCCGTTTATATAATTAGAGATCAAAATATGAATGTAAAAAAATTAATTCATATCATTCAATTCAGATGAGTTTAATTTTAGGCCACGACATTACTTCTCGCAACTTTTTCGTAATTTACTCGATTAAAATACAGCTTAATTACTTGCTAATTTTAATTGAAACTTGCCTTGCATAATAATAGTTATTTGACTCCCATTCGCAATTTTATCTTCCTTCCACAAAGCATAGCAAAAGTTTTTGCAGGTTTCGAACTTAATGTCGTTATGTCTCTGAAATCGCAATGTTATTAACAAACGAGAATACAAAATGAAAGTTTATTTTGATATTTCAACTCACTCGATATCTGCCATGATCCTCGATATCAGATTCATCCTGGACTTCATCTTCCGAGTACTGTTTCAATGAATTATCTGCATCTTTTTTTCGGCTGGCACATATTCTGTTTGCATTAACACATTGGACACTAATCCCATATAGTAATGAGACCAGTACTATCGAAACAATGACTCTCATTATGAATCACAGAACTCTTAAAGGCTGCCACTTCAGACGAGGCCCTGTTTTTTACCGATTGACATTTCTCACCATAGGATCTTGCCTCTGTAACAGAAGCGATCTCTGTTCATCTGTTTCAATATGAATCAGATTTCAATTTATTTTTAGAGATGCTGGGAGAGAAAATTGAATCATTTGCTGTGACACATTTTATAATTTATATTTTTGCAGAGAAGGTTTCAGTTTACACATAATTTGCTAAAATTTGCTATACCTATTAATTAATAGACCTTTAAATCGATCCACTTTCACTAAAAAAAAACGTAATGGAACGATTATAAGTTTTTGATTTTGAAAATAATAGTAAAGGATGTATTTATTACTTGAGTGTTTTCATGTTTGGTACTTTCCAAACTTCTCATCACTAGATGTAATACATCAATACATCTTTTATAAACATATGCTGTACAACCGACACATAGTATCAGAAGCTCATTATCTTTAATAAAAAAGTTCCAAAGTACGTAAAGAATATACCTTAAACTTTGCTACCAAAATGTCACATTTTAATCTACTTTCGATTGTTTTCTTTTTATTTAATGATTAAATACATAAACGAAGGGAATTCCTAAAGCAAGGAAATGTATATAGTATATGATTTACTAAATTAAAAAACTATAATGAAACTTTCGTCATTGTTAATTAATGTAGTCATTAATTACATGCACAAGAATTAAACAATTATAATTGTCAGTTTGACAACTTTTTTTGTCCTACCTTTTTCTCACAATCCAAAGTTCAGAGAAATCATGGTTGCATTTTAATCCTTTTTGGAGTGAGCAAATAGTATTTTATACCTTTCTTCGCCTAAGAAGTTCGTTAATTGTGAATTTCAAGAGCGGAGTAGTTTAAACTCCCAAAAAAAGAAGAAATACGAAAGACTGCGAGTTACCAAATAAAAGGAAGCGCGTTAATATCACAATCCGAGCCCCACTGCACTCGCAAGTTGCGAGATTAAAATATTTTCAATGTCTCGCTTGTACGATGCGTAAAATTTTCATTCTGTTACATGAGTATGATAACTACTTCAATTAAAAATATTCAAGTTTATATATTTGACAAGCATCAGTAAAGATCGTCCAACTAGCGACCACCATCAACAATTTTTGACTGATGTGTTCTGAAAACTGTTTATCTTTTCCACTATGGTACATTTTCATTAAATGGAAGATACAAATTGCTCCAATCGCTTGACAATCTTTCTTGCAGATCAACGAATAAGGAATGAGCGTTCTGGAGAACTTGTACCTGATTGGTTCAAGTGGTGACGATCAATGATACGACACGATCGCGTTGCCAGCCATTTTCTTCGTTGAGAATCACCCCTCTGGCCCACCTGGCCCACTGTTGAGTGTAGACAGGTGTTGATTGATGACACCTCTACCTTCTCTGATACTCTGACTTTACGCAAAGAATATCATCTTTGCTTTACGTTACAATTTTATTACGAATCCCAAACAATTGCAAATGCAAACTACCCAAGAATATCATATTTTAATTGTCCTCTGCGACAGTGATTGATGTTGATCCAGTATCCAGCAGTTGTATCCAGTCAGAGAATCTCTGATCCAGTGTAGCAGTGTGAGTGACAGTCGTGCCAGACGCATCAGTTTTGAATTCAGTTTCGTTTCTGAAGAATTTATGAATATGACTGAAACAACTAGGGATTTCCACCTTCTCGATAAAGAGGATCAAGAATTTGAGCCTTCTCTCAGAAATGTAATTGAACAACAATCCCTGAAATGGATTTTCGTGGGCGGAAAAGGTGGAGTTGGAAAAACAACTTGTAGGTACGTGGCACACCTAACCTTAGCTTTTACAGACGCATATCCTCATAAACAGGAATTTTTTTTTTATTTTTTACAGTGCATCAAGTGTCATCTTGCGTTTGTTTATGTAAGACTTAAGTAAATGTGTTTTGAGATACTCGAAATTATAATAACTCTTAGTGATTCTGACAAATTTATTATTATATATAATAATCTTACTAATTCCGTTCGTTAATTTGCTCCAAAAATATTTGTATAATATATAACAGATGATCTAGATTATGAATATAATTTAAGATAGTGAAATTTTATGGAGTGACTATTTTCACTTGAAACGTCTCTCGAAGTTATACGAATATCATTTCTGTTAGCTTTATCACATTTAAAGCAAGAATATTTTTTATAGCTGTTCTTTGGCAGTGCAGTTGTCCAAAGTTCGTGAAAATGTTCTTATCATCTCTACGGATCCAGCGCACAACATTTCTGATGCATTCGATCAAAAATTCAGCAAAGTGCCAACGAAGGTCAAAGGTTTTGAAAACTTATTTGCAATGGAAATTGATCCCAATGTTGGCATCACCGAACTACCTGACGAATATTTTGAAAACGAGCTAGGTTCGTTTCTATATTTAATTTTCTGTATTTAATTTTTTCGTATAATTGAACTTTGTTTTCAATTTTGCTCTTTAAAAATAGCTTATTTTCTTCCTATGTAACTGACTATTTCCCATTTTGAAATATTTTTTCTATCAGATTACAGGAAATGATAATTTGACAGATTAAAAAATAGTTTCATAGTTAAAAGTTTCTTGCTGTTTACTTCAACATTCTATCTCTTCATTTTACTCAAAAAATATTATAATTGAATAGATTTTCACTGTCTAGAAATACTCATTCTTAAACCAGAGAGAAAAATATCTAATAGAGTTTAAAATAATAAAATTTAAAAATATCTAATAGTATAGAGCGAAAAATATCTAATTATAATATTTGTTAAAAGAAAGAAAGAAACCGATTTTTGCTTCAATCTACTGTTAATTTCAGGCGCTTTGGGAGGAGAAGCAATGCGTTTGAGTAGGGGTGTAATTCAAGATATCGTTGGATCATTTCCTGGAATAGATGAAGCAATGAGTTATGCAGAGGTTATGAAGTAAGAATACTAATTTTATATTTTTATATGCATATAAATTATAACTGAGCAGCTAATAACGACAAACGTCTTTTTATAGATTAGTTAAAGGAATGAATTTCTCTGTCGTTGTTTTTGATACTGCGCCAACGGGTCACACCTTACGATTACTGTCTTTCCCACAAGTAGTCGAGAAAGGTTTAGGTAAACTAATGCGACTAAGAATGAAAATTAGTCCCTTCATTACGCAAGTAAGAGCACAAAAAGTATTTCCGTATTTATATATATATATATATATATATATATATATATATATATATATATATATATATATATATATATATATTTGTTTCTCTACTCAATGATAAAAAAATCTTAACATTTCAGATTAGTTCTCTACTCGGTATGACAGATTTCAATATAGACACTTTCTCCAATAAAATGGAGGAGATGCTGACAATTATTCGTCAAGTAAATGAACAGTTTAAAAATCCAGAGCAAACGACATTTGTTTGCGTTTGCATCGCTGAATTTTTATCTCTCTACGAAACTGAAAGGCTGGTCCAAGAATTAACGAAATGTGGAATTGACACTCACAATATCGTAGTTAATCAACTCTTATTCTTGAGAGAAGGTGAAGTGCCTTGCAGACTTTGCCGTGCAAGACGTAAAATTCAGGACAAATATTTAGATCAGGTAATATCCTTTACTATTATGCAAAATATAAATTAGAAAGGAAATATCATCAGATATTATAAAACTGATTTTTCTTTAAGATAATGGATCTTTATGAAGACTTCCACGTCACGAAGTTACCTTTACTGGAAAGAGAAGTTCGTGGTGTGCAGCACGTGAAAGAATTTTCAGAAAATTTGTGCAAGCCTTACAAACCATAATTCTAACAATCACCATTTTGTCGAGGACGACTCAGTTTTCCCCAATAACATAATTTGTTATTTTATACATTTTAATAGAGAGCCTTATAAGACTTTATAAGATTTAAATTGATCTGTATGAACCTTTTTTGGTGAACAAGAAGAGGGATGTATATTTATTAATAAAGTTTAATAAATTCCAGGTTGCTTTAGTAATTCTTGCTTTACTGAATGCCTTGACGTCTCTAAATGAATATGTATTTGTAACACGGAGCTTTCGCCTCATGCGCAAGAGCTTTTTTCAACAACTTGCGTTCAGGATGATGGCCGAATCCTCTGGTTTAAACGTGTGAAATGTCATTATTTTTCGCAGTATATTAATTCATCCTCGAAATTTTGAGGCATGACATTGTCATTACGAATACCGTAAAAAAATGCGACTCAGACTCGTGAGGGGAATACTAATTCTGGCATTGTTAGGCAATGTAATAGTGTGGCATAAAATTTGGAGGTTATTCACGGTACAACATTTGTCGTCAGCGACAGATACTGGGGTAGTTTCTGAAAATCCTCATAAATTCCATCGTCGCTTGGCCCGTCTTGTTACAGTTGTGATTCGTCAATTTGAGACTTTTGAAAACGACGTCGCATCTACAGTTGAATCAATATTAAATTCCTTTCCATCTATTCAGATTTTGATCGTGTGCGACGAGCTACCCTATCCACCACTTGAATTAAATTTATCTAACAGTTCCTCGCAAAATGTGCGACTTATCAATTTGCAACCTGGATTCAATAAATCATTCGACGAGCGAAATCCACTATTTTATGTCCACACTAAATTCGTCCTTATATTACCGGATGCTGTTAGAATTTCGGCGAAACACATGTTACAGGTATGAATATTCTTTTTTGAACGTTTTAATTAAAATTTCATAATTGCATTTCATTCACTTGTAGGATATGATGAACCACGTCTCTAAAATTGGTACAACGAGTATCGCAGTTGGTAGAAACTCTTTGAGCTGCTTCAA
Source organism: Synergus gifuensis (assembly GCA_904066015.1). Taxonomy (NCBI): domain Eukaryota; kingdom Metazoa; phylum Arthropoda; class Insecta; order Hymenoptera; family Cynipidae; genus Synergus; species Synergus gifuensis. The sequence continues at coordinate 5,139,464 of CAJFCO010000131.1, forward strand.
CATGGGATTAAAAATCAAGGAATGGAGTTTACGTATTACAAATGTTGGAGGCACAGCTTGTGATGCTGTGTTGGGAAGACACGTTATAATGATTGAAGCAAAGCTGTTAAGAAAATTATCTGATCCATTTATGCTGCCGTTTACGGATTCACTATATATGCAGACGAAAATGATTGGAATTAAGGTAACTTCTGGGTTTAAAATTCATTGGGTTGAAGTTTTAGACGTCTAGTCTGACGACAATTTGTATTTTATTATTTTTTTTTTTTTTTGCATTTTTTGGATTAAGGGTGTTGGACCCAAGTGTTAAGCTCAAAATTCCATTCTCCATTTTACTCAATGAAAATTATAGATAAATATTTTTAGCATAAAACGAAGAATTCAAAATCTAACTTTAAAAGTACATATTTTCATTTTTCTTAAAAAATATTTGAATTAGATATTTTCTCGCTCTGTACGCATAATTCTTATTAAAAATTGATTAATTCTACAGAGGGAAAAATTTCTAAATTTAATATTTGTTCAGTAGAATGAAGAAATCAAATTTTTAGATTAGAACTTAGCATCAACACCCTTAAGAATATCAAAAAAGTTCCTAAAATCATTTTATTTTTATTTATTTACTAGTAGAAATTTATCCAGCGTTGCCCGGGTTTTTAAGAAATTTCAAGGGATTTTATAAAGATTTTAAGTGATTTTTCAGTTTAGGAATTTCAAGACATATCTTAAGAAACGTCAAAGGATATTTAAAAGAATTCAAAACAGTTTAAGGATTTTCAAGAATTTTTACAAGATTACAAGGGATTTTTGTAAAAGTTTGAAAGAGTTATCAAAAGAATGTTTCAGACATTTTTAGAAATTTCTATAGATTTCATAAGATTTCAAGACACCTTAAAGGATTTTATTAGATTTTAAGTGACTTTAAAGAATTTCAAGGTATTTCAAGAGATTTTAGTGATAAGTGATTGTAAGGAATTTCATTTTATTTTAAACATTTTCAAAAGATTTCAAAACATTTTAAGTGATGATTTTAAGAAATTTTAAAGTATTTATTCTAATTTGAATCCACATTAATGTGGAGTAAATCAAGTGAAAGCCCATAAACTTCTTTAAAATTACTTGAAATCCTTTAAAAACTTTTAAATCTTCTGTAAATGTCTTAAAATTGTTTAAAATATATCAAAATTCCTTTAAATTCATTAAAATCTCTTGAAATATCTTGAAATCTCTTTAAATTCCTTAAAATTCGTTAAAACCAGTTAAAATTTCTTGCAATTTTTGTGAAATCTCTGAAAAAAAATCTATGGATAATTTTTTTCAACTCTTTTAAAAATCTCTTTAAATTCTTAAAATCAATCAAAATCTCTTAGCATCCCTTGAAATTCCTTAAAATTACTATAAATCTCTTGAAATCCTTTCATAATTTTTGAAATCTTATCTCTTTAAATTCCCTAAAATTATTTAAAATCTTTTGCAAATTCCTCTAAATTCTCTAAAATTGCTCCTTGTAAATAAATAAAAATTTTGTGTTTTGGAAACAGTGGAAACTTTTTTTTGTTATTATTCCAATAAATGAAAAAAAATCGTCAAACTAGACGTCTGAAACTTCAACCCAATTTCAAATTCATTATCTAAAGATTGAGGGAGTTGGATTCAAGTTTTAACTTCAAAACTCGAATTACCCTATTTTAAATCTCCAACTTGATTTATTATAATTATCTCTTGTTACCAGATACACATTTTGAAAAAACATCCATTCACCGAAGGGAAACCATTGCATCGTAGCCAGCAAGCTCAATGGAAGATGCAGCAGCTGCATCGAAGTCGTGAGCGCGCAATGTTTGAAAAATTCGGCATTAAAAAAGTTGTGCGAGCTTCAGGTTCCGTTGAATGGTATGGTTGTTCCAGAGAAACTGTTCGTTGTTTCGGATCAGTAGTGAACGGGGTACCTTCTTATCTATATCAGAATAGATACACGCCTCCTTGTTGTCTTGCTGGCTTACGAAAAGTCGCCTATCATGTTTTCGACAAGCTGGAAGAAGTTGGTATTCGCTTTTGGTTAGAAGGTGATTCTCTCTTAGGTGCTATGAGAAACGGAGACATTCTACCATGGGATCATGAGGTGGAAATAGGTGTAAATCGCGATGACCTTGGCAGATCACCTTGGCTGGTCAAAGCAAGAAATAAACCAGTGACCGATAACCATGGATTCGTTTGGGAGAAGGCGACAGAAGGAGAGTTTTTCAAAGTACAGTACTCGAAAGTGAATAGGCTGCATGTCAACTTATTACCCTTTTATTCGAACAATGGAACCATGACGAGGGATGCCTGGTTCTTGAAGAATCGCGATTTTCCAGAACAGTTTCTTCATCCGATGTCGAGTATCGATTTCGCTGGTCGACAGGTTCCCAGTCCGAATAATATAAGGGATTTTCTAGAAATTAAATACTACAAAGGAGTGATAGAGAATCCAGAGTTACCTGGGAAGATCTCCTTTGACTAAATATCGGTAGTCTTCCAATCTTTGTATTATATCTTTCAGTCAGACTGATTCTTGATCAAATGTGATATTTGAAGGGATTTATATATTAGTGAATTGGGATAATGTTCATTTATTGAAGTTTGTGTTCAATCGAGTCTCTAAAGAAGAACTTAAATTTTGTTTTCTCTTATTCTAGTTGATTATTGTGATAATTATTGAAGAATTAAGTTAAATTTTCGTGCAATTAAAGGTGTTGGATTCAGTTCTATACTCAAAATTCAATTTCCTCATTTTACTAAATATAATTATATATATAAATATAAATTATAAATATTATAAATATAATTATAATATTTGTAAAGTAAAATGAAGATATAAAATTTTTAAGTTCGAACTTGAACTCAATCACTCAATACCCTTAAAAAAATCCACACGACTTTATTTTAAATCTCTAATTAATCCTTTATGTAAATAGAAATGGTTGAAGATTTAAAAAATCGGCGGGTTGAGGGGAGAAGATTTTTGATTCCTATGTGGAATCCTCATTTTATAAATTGTTATTATAAGTATATAGGAGTTTATCTGAAATTTAAATTTTTTATCAAAATTTGTGGAATGTGAAGGTTCAGATTAAAAAAGTAAGAGATAAAGAGACTAAATTTTAAAAAATTTACATAGTTGGGTGGCTGAAACAATATTTTTTATCATTCACCATCTTATCATTCTTCATTTTGTGTAAAAATAGTCATTGAAAGATTGAGGAACGATATTTGAGGATTTCTTTTTAAATTTGGAAAAATTGGACAGTTATTTTAAGACCTAATGAAAGAAGAGAAGATAGAATGATGAATTTGTTTTAGTCACCCTATTATATAGATACGGAAGATATTTGCTGAAAAATTATGAATCATTTCGAAACAGAAGCTCATATAATGCCATTTTTAAATAGTTACAAGTAAAATTCCTGACTTTTACTTTTATTTTATTTTTCGACTTATCTCTTTACCTCATGGTGGCGATATACCTATAGTTTATAGATCACTTATAGAAATGTAGTTAATTAATTGTATAAATACCTAACTAAAACTTAAAAGTATGTTACATTTTTCGGGAAATTCTTTGATATAGAGTAACAACAGGGTTTATGCTAACGAAAATGCAGAGTTTCCACAAGGAAATAACATTCCAATTCTTAACTTATATAACTAGTAACTTTTAACTTTCGCTGAACATCAAATTAGAGTCAATAAGTAAATTAGCGTAAAGTCAATATAATTGGTAAATAAAGAGAAGAGTTTTTTGTGAAGAGCCTTTTTCGTGGAAGAAGAAATATAGAATTAAAGTAGAATTTGTATTTCAAAGTATTCATCCTTTATATTAAGGATAAAGAGTGTGATATAAAAATTGGATATAGGTTGTTACATGCTGGGACCGAATCCATGATTTGAATTGGATTCGGTCATGTGTAGAATCATTTTGATAATTTTGATTTCTCATTTTCAATCTTTATTCCACTAATCTTTATATTCTGCAATGTCCATTAAAATACGAAATCAGCGTAAATTAAAGCCCAATATAGTCTGATCCACAATTTCATTAACATATAGTGATATTAGTAGGTAAATATTTTTATGGGTAACAAGAGGTGCTTCCTTAATAATAATCAGATTCTTCTCTGAAGACGCTTGATTTGATAAGTATTATTTCAACATATCGTCGTAGATGGTATGAATGGACATTAACATAAATAATTAAATAAATATTTATACACACATTGTTTCCTTTTCATATGTACTGATAGGTTGTTACTGTTAAATGAAGAAATATAGTCTCTTTCAGTACTGGGATGGATTCAATTTATTCCTCAATTTGGTAATCAATAAGTACATTTTTAACAATTACTGTTTAGTGACTCTAATGTCTTTCGGCGGAGTCAATGCTGGAGGTTCTCGTACAAAACTTAGTAATCTTTCCAACTTCATCGTCTCTAATTCCGTATGCGACAAGTGTGTCTGCTTCTTCGTTGGTTTTACCTTTATTCTTAAGTTCGGAGACAATTTCAAAGTATTTACAGTGCCCCTATTAAGATAATTATAAAAATATTAATTGGGATGATTTATTACTTATTTTTTGTTTATTTTTTATCTTACTTTTCATCACCAACTATGATGAACGGCAGAACATTGTTAAATGCTAGTCTCGTCAGTTTATTCTTCTTCTTGCTGACAACTGCTTGTGAGCAAATTGGCCTATATTTATTTACATTCAAATCAAATACTGTAACTTTTCCATCGTTTGCTACACATGCTAAAACTGTGGAACTGTAAGGTGCCCACTGAACGTCACCAATTGGTACTCCTAGATCAAACATAAAGAGCGGTTCTCTGAAAATGAGATACATATTTTGGAATATTGCTTCAAACATCGAAATTCGATCCTTTCACTTTACTTAAGGGTGTTGGAGCCAAGTTCTAATCTAAAAATTCGATTTCTTCATTCTACTGAACAAATATTAAATTTTGAATTGTTTCCCTCTGTAGAATTAGTCAATTTTTAACTAGAATTATGTATACAGAGCGAAAAAATATGTAATTCAAATATTTTTTAAGTAAAATGAAAATATTGAATTTTGAAATTAGATTTTGAATTCTTCATTTTATGCAAAAAATATCGAAATTAAGTATTTTTTCGCTCTGTACAGCGTCTTATGTTTGATAAAAGATTAGCGCTACAGAGCGAAAAAATATTTATCTATAATTTTTGTTGAGTAAATTGGAGAATGAAATTTTCAACTTAACAGTTGTGTCCAACGCCCTTAATAAATATTATAATTCTATATTTTTTCGCTCTGCGGCGGTGCTCATTTTTCAAAATAGAATTGTAGGTATCGAAAAATATTCTAGTTGTAACATTTATTAAGTAAAATGAAGAAATAGAGTTGTGTAATTAAAACATGAATGCAATGCTCTTAATTCTCTTGGAATAAGCACTTACGGCCTATTATCTTCCCATATTTTTATTCTCCAATCACCAGAGCAACTGGCAAATATATTTGAGTTGTACTTGTTGAAGACAATTTTGTATACAGGCATATTGTGTGCTTCCTCGTAAGTTTTCATGTAGACACTACTGTAGGCTGTGTTACATTTATAAATTGTTCCCTCTTCGGTTCCTACTAAAAAAATGTTTTGATCCTCTGGATGGAAGGCTATGCACGTTCCACAACCTAGGATGTACAATAAATCCTTTTTAGTTTAAAAATTATCATGAAATTAATATATTTTTCAAATTGTTTACTTTAAGTACTTTTTAGGGTAACCATCGTGCCATCTGGTCCTGGAATTGGAGGTCTATCGAGGTACAATGTCATGATGGTTGTAACACCAAGATCGTTTTGAAGAAGTACCCAATAGTTGATTTTTCCGTCAATACTCACGCTATAAAATGATAAATTCCCTTCTTCTGTATCTGGCGCCCAACAAACCTATTTATTTATTTATTTATTTAATGTATTTTTTATCATTATAAAATAATCGCTGAAAAATATTACTACACTTATAATAATATTAATAATAGAAGTACAACGATTTTGGGGCAATTTCTACCCGAATTATTTTTTAAAATTTTTAATGCAAATTTAAGTATTGATCGAACCTGCCAAACTATTCCACCATGTTTTTGAATGACATCATTACTTTTATATTGTGGTGCAGTTGGTGGCAACATAACGTTATAAACAGCAACTGATCCGTCCATAGTACCTAAAATAGTAATTTTATAAAAAAAAAAATGTTATGTGCTTAAACATGGTTTGGTTGTTAAATTTCGTTTACCTATAACTAAAAGGTGTGGGTGCTGGGTACTAAAATCCAAGCACATCACAGGCGACTCCGTTGGGCAAATCCATTCAGGGTATGACGGATTTTTCAAAGTAAATAGGCAAACCGATCCTGTTGACACTGGACTATCAAACGACACTAAAATAAAAGTTTCCGGTTTAAAAAGTAAATAAAATTGCATACAGTACTGGTCAGAATTGTGGGACCACCTGTTTTACGATTCTTTTATTTTGTTATTCTTAATCTAATAAATATAAAAAACACAAAAAATAAAAAAAATTCGTCAGACTAGACGTCTGAAACTTCAACCTAATACTTAAAAGAACAAATTTTATCTTCGATATATAATTAAATTTATGTATTTTCAAGAATAAGAAAAGATTTACGAAAGTTTTGATATACTTGCTCCAAATGCTACCGCAAAGAGGTCATAGTATCTACTGTTGAAACATAAATCTGTAACGTCATGTTTTTTCGTTTTCTCGTAACTGAATTTCCATAAAGGTAATAAAGATCCCTCTCCATCTTTGAACTCATCACTCGGGTCGTCCCAATACCTGTAATCTTGATTTAAAAATTTTTTTATTTGAATTCAAATTTAAATTTCCATTATTTTAAATAGAATTTTCAAAATTCTCGAGAACGAAAAATAGGAGAGAATTCCCGGAGAACTTTCTTTAACCCTTACTTGCCACATATTTCGTGGAGTAAAACGCTTGCCAAACTGCGGGGTGTTGGCCACCCCAGCCATAAAAACTGTAATAAAAAATTAACTATTGGATATTTTTCTTTGATAATTGGTTTGTTTCGAATTATTGACAAATATTGATTTAAAGCGATTTCCTTCATGTTTCGATACTTATTTAAATTAAGAGAAAAAAAAGCCTGGGGTGTAATCCACTCCAGTGTGGCAAGCAAGGGTTAAAATCTTTAGTTTTAAATGTAAAAATTTTATATTCTTACCCTGTGATATCTCGTCATATATATTCTGATTTACCATTCTTTCCAAAGTCTTAGCAGCTTGTAACATTCTATTTGTTGCAGCCATAGTTTCCAAGTTTGTCTTTCTTTTCGTCTCTTCCTTTTTGGGTTGTGGTAAAGGTACTTTCCTTTCTTTCTCCTTTTCTCTCTGTTGTTGAGCATAGTCTTCCTACAATAAAATGCAGGTGAAGAAAATATTTTTTTATAAAGTTTAGAACGGCAATTAATGTGTCAATTATTAATCATACTTGATAATCGTCGAAAATGGTCCATTGGTAAACATCAGCACTGTAACTAGCAGTTGGTGGGGGCACAGTTTGTGTACACATATCCTTTGATGTTAAACATATAAGAAATATTCGGATTAGTTGGTCCTTCCTCAGTTTCAGTTGCTTCTTCCTCAATTATCATCAACATTATGCTGATGATAATTCCAGATATAATTAACTGATACTCACTCGCACGGGATTGTTGTAAGTTAAAGCAGCTCTTTCACAGAAATTGAATTGGTTCGGAATTTTTTTGGGCTTCGCTTTTTCAAGTTCATCATCATCTGGTTCTGGTTCTGGTTCTGCCTCAGCCTGAACTTCCTTTCCTTGTTCTTCAGATTCATCCTCTTTTCGATAGGAAAATGTGATATAATTCGGTAATTATCAGGTCTCAAAATTATTTATTAATTGATTAATATTATTTGATTAATATTATTGATTCTTACCTACTTCATCAACTTCTTCTTCTACTTCCTCTTCTCCCTTTTCTTCCTCTTCGATGTCTTCTCCTTCTTCAGAAATTGAAATTTCGTGCTCTTCCTGAGTTTCAACTGCACATAAACATTAGCAAAAAATATAATTCCTTTAATTTCTACTTTTAATTTACCAGCAGACATTCTTAATATTGACATTTTTTTCAGTTACCGATGACTCCACCCGCCATTTGCACTTTTGCTTCATCAGATTCTTTGTGCAAAAGCGAACCAGTAACATTAAGAATAGTTACGATATTCGGTGGATTCGGAAGTTTAATAAATTCTCTCTGTTTCCAGGACCATTCAACTAAAGAATCTGGAATTCGTGTGTTTTGAATTTGCAGCACTCTAGCGAATTCTTCCTGCAGTTCCTGTTCACATTTTTATAAAATACTGAGCTCTCAAGAAATATTAAAGTCATCAATTAAGAAATAATAAAATTAAATTAATTAAATCTTCATACGGCTTCTGTCAACTGTAGCTGATCATCTGGCTTAAGAAAAGCTTTATTTCTCATCCATTCACTATTGTCGGTTCCTATTAAATCCATTCGTGAAGTTCGACTTCGAGTTCCACTCGTCTAACAAAATCAAAACATAATTACTTTGAATTATTCTAAATTCTCAACTGCTTTTATAAAAAAAAATCACCTTTACACCTTTTTTAGTGACAATAGTTACTGTGATAAAGTTGATATAGTTTTATTTGCTATTTATTAAAGGTTTCATTAATGACTTACATCAGATATTTTGGAAGCTTGTTTTTTCGGGAGCCCGAGAGGTGCTGCAGTTTTTGAAGGATGCATTTTTCCGATAATTTAATTTTCTCTATTTAATTTGGTGTCACTTATAAACATTAATTTTCTTATTATGTACAGCTGTTATTAGGTACAGCTGTCACCGAAGGTACTGTCACAGAACAGTATCTGACATCATTTCCCGTATCCTAGAAATAACAAGTAGTCACTAGAAACGAATTTAAGGACATAAACTTATTTCAGTCTATATTAAAAATTTACAGCTAGCAAGAAAAAGAGAATAATCATGTTTTTCTTAGAACTCTTCTATATTTTAATTCAGTTAATTTAATATAAAATAAAAATATGTACATCGTTTCATGCTCCATGAATTTACGTTACTATGGAAACCATAACTGAAGGATAACATGTCTTTAGTTTATATATAGTTTATTATTCTCATTAATTTGTACTAAAATAGATTTAATGTCTTTCAAGAGAAATTAGACATTCATTGAATGATAAAAAATGTATGGTTAAGACTTCCGAGGATATTATTTGAATTTTACGGTTCTACCGCACTTGCTCAGAAGAAAATCAATAAGGGACCAGTAACTCGTCTGATTCGTCTGATGTAGCGGTTTTCGTCTTTCGGACGATACATAAATTGAGTAAAATACACGTTAAACTGCAGTTTTCCGAATAATTACTTGCGTAAAACTTGAATTATAGACGAAAGTTGAATTTTGTTCACAAAAGATATGTTAAATCAACTTAAAAAGGAATGAATTTAGGCGAAAGGCTTCCATGAGGTTAGTAAACAGATAAAAACCCTCAGATCGTCAGTCGACTTGACTTCTGGATGACGTGTGTATTTTCACTAAATTTATTAATGCTTATTAAGCATTCATACGTTTATTATTTGTTAAATAAGTTTTTACACAATTTTTTGTTGTAGAAGGTCCTCAGACTGATAAAAATTTTTTAAACACTAATAAAATTTCCAAGATGACAGAAGATAGTGGAATTGACAGTGATCCAAAAAACAATGTCAATGTAGAGGAAGAAACATTATTTGCGGTAAAATAAAGATTATTTATATACACACATATTGGTATATATGTATGTAGTTGTAAGCCATTGAGAGTTCAATGTTTTTATTTTCTGGGGCGGCTTTTATACAAAATATTCATGCTTTATTAGTTAAGGTTTTTTAATTTAATTACTTTAAAGTTATACGATTATTAATAAGGATTAAACGAGTATTTTTGTTTGTTTAGGGAAGTGACAGCAGTTGTAGCAGTAATCACACAATTCAACGTAGTAGTACAACGAAACAGCTGCAGAAAAAATTAGGTATATGATTTTTTAAAATTATTTTATAAATTTACTATCAGACCAACACGCACGATTATTTATTTAATTTATTACAACTTCAAGTCATTAAAAAATCAAAGAAATTTTGCTGATTCAAAATGTAATCGAAGATGTAATCGAGATTTTAGGGACATTTCGTTACATCACTTTTTTTAGAGAGGTATTTCAAGAGGTTTCTAAGAATTTTAATGGATTTTGACCATTTCCAAGTGATTTTTACGCAGTTCTAAAGATTTTTAGGATTGTAAAAAGATTTCATAGAATTTTAAGGTATTTCAGGATTTTTCGCGGTATTTCAATGGAATTCATGAAATTTCAAGAGAATTTTTAAAGTTAAGGAATTTTAAGGGATTTTAAATGTTTTGAAATTTTAAGGAATATTAAGAGGTTTCTAAGAATTAAGATTAAAGAATTAAGATTAAGATTAAGATTCCAACGAATTTTAAGCGATTTCGAAAGTTTTCGTAAAATGTTAAATGATTTGAAAAGGTTTCTGAGTGTTTTAAGAGAATTTAAGAGCCCGGGTTTTAAATCTTATGAAGTTTCGAGGAATTTTAAGAGATTTCAAAGGGTTTCGGAGAATTTTAAGTGACTTTAAGAAGAATATTTTAAACAGTTTCTATGAATTTTAATAAGTTTTCACGAATTTTAAAAGATTTCAAGAGAGTTCTATGAGTTTTTAGAATATTTTATGGGATTTTAAAGTTGTCAGGTAATTTTATTTATTTATCTAATTTCTAAAAGATTTTGTAGAATTTTTAAGGATTTCATGGAATTTGATAAGATTTCTAAAGATTTTAAGAGATTTTAAATGTTAAGAAATTCCAAGAGGTTTTTAGGAATTTGTAGAGCTTTTTATACGAGTTTTAACTTGGATTTCAAGACATTTATGATTTTAATCGTTGTTGTGAATTTTTAAGGGATTTCAAGAGGTTTTTGGGAGTTTTAAGAAATCTTAACGAATTATGAAACGTATAGTATGAAATATATTGAAACATGTTTTTTTTTATTACAGAAGCGCGTATCGAACAAGCGAAAAGAATTCAAAGAAATTCTGAATATATGAAACTTCCTAATAATGATGATGGTAACATAAGTCCTGGAATTGGAATTATTCCCATTCAAAGGTTATCTATTCCGCAAAAACGAAAAAAGCATCATCCTCTCGTAGAATTATGGCAAAGCGATAGTGAAAGGTATTCTCATCATAAATATATAAATAATAATAATAAAATAATAATAATAAAACAGATTCCAATTTTGTATCTGAAATTCATTCATGTCTTCTTTTCAGTGAAGAAGAAATGACGCTTTTTCCGGTACTGAGATCTAAGGATTCATGCAAGTACAAACAAGATCTCACTGATACCTTCAGTATCGAAGAATTGAGTGAAGGGAGCGAAGACTCTTTACATTTAGGATCAGTGGAAACAAATCATCCTCACACACGAACTTACACACCAAATGGTTGTTTTTCTTGTCAGTGTCAGATTTTATAATAGCGTTCAATGTATACAAAATAAATTGTAACTTTTATTGAAACTTCTTTATGCGTTAAACCACACAAAAATAGAGTTTGGTATCATGGCCTTTTTTAATTTCTAAACTTTAACTGCAGATACAGTAAAAAAAGCAATAAATTCAAAATAAGTTCAAGAATATTGAAGATAAAACTTTTTAAAAGTGTAAAGCTTATTTTTCAACCATAATTTATAGACTTTTTCATAGTTATTTATTATGTATTTTACTAGCTTAATTATTATGTTTTGATCTGCGATTATAAAGAGAGTGTCTAATTCGAGGTCTAAGTATATAAATTTAAAAGAGCTGTGAATTCAAATTTTTATTTTATACAGTTTATAAGTGAATAATTCGTTTACCAAATATTCCACGTAAAGGGAAAACAGAATGTTATTTTTGGAAATAATTAAAATTGTTTGAAATTGATACAAATATATATCTATTATTGAAAGATGCAACAAGATGTTGAATGAAAAAAAAAACGAATACATTTATCAAACATGCGTTATTGTAGACATTTATTCTAACGCACAAAAGATATTCTTTCGGCGTTTGTATGTATATTTTAGTGTTCATATTTCATATTTCATGCTAACTGCCAAAAAGTGTAAATATTTTTTTATTCCTAAAAAATACTGCTGTCTATAATCTACATATTTTGTTTTCTTAATTTTCCTTCCCCAAAAGGTTTCAGAGAATTTTAAGGGACTTTAAGGAATTTTAAATGTTATAATAAAATTTCCAAGAATTTTAAAAGAAGTCAAGAGATTTTAATAATTTAAAGCGATTTTCTGATTTTTAAAAGATTTTATAGAATTTTCAGGATTTCATGGAATGGAACGAGATTTCTAATAATTTTAATGGATTTTAAAGGACATAAAGAGACTTTAAATGTTATTTTAGAATTTTAAGAATTTTAAGAAGTTTCTGGAAATTTTAAGGTAATTTTATAGAGAGATTTCAAAAGAATTTTTATACATATATGATTTTGAAAAGAATTTGTAGAATTTAAAAGGATTTTGAAGGTTGTAGTAAAATTTTAAGGGATTTTATGAGATTGTTCTAATATTTAAAAGATTTCGTAGAATTTTTAAGGATTTTATGAAATTTGATAAGATTTCTAAGGATTTTAAGATATTCTAAATGTTAAGAAATTCCAAGAGTTTTTTTAAATGAATTTTTAGAGATTTTTGCTACTTTTAATTTGGATTTCGAAGGTTTTTATGAAATTTTAAGTGATTTGAAAAGGTTTCTGAGTGTTTTAAGAGAATTTAAGGGATTTTAAATCTTATGAATTTTCGAGGAATTTTAAGATTTTTAAAAGATTGTACAGAATTTTAAGGATTTCATGGAATTTATTGAGATTTCGAATAATTTTAATAGATTTTAAAGGGCGTCAAGGGACTTTAAATGTTATCGTATATAATTTAAAGAATTTAAATCAGTTTCTAAGAATTTTAAGAAGTTTTCACGAATTTTAAAAGATTTCAAGAGAGTTCTATGAGTTTTTAGAATATTTTATGGGGTTTAGAGGATTTTAAAGTTGACAGGTAATGTGATTAATTTCTCTAATTTTTAAAAGATTTTGTAGAATTTTTAAGGATTTCATGGAATTTGAGATAAGATTTCGAAAGATTTTAAGAGATTTTAAATGTTATGAAATTCCAAGAGAGGTTTTTAGCATTTTGTAAAACTTTTTACGAGTTTTAACTTGGATTTCAAGACATTCATGATTTCAATCGTTTTTGTGGATTTTTAAGGGATTTCAAGAGGTTTTTGGAAGTTTTAAGAAATCTTTTTAAGATAGGATTAAGATAGGATTTAAGATAGGATTTCATTATTCTATTCAATAACGAAATAATAATGTTATTAAAAAGTAATATAAACTGAATTGAATTGACTAATCCTATACATATATATCCTATACATATTTATTTATCAGCAAATACATTTTTTTAAAATTGGATTCTAATTTTTCATTCTGGGAAATTCGAAAAGGGGTTGGGAAAAGGTGGTTTTCCCAACACCTGGTGGTGGTTGAAAAAAATGTGGGGAAAGGAGTTTAAAAAAAAAAGAATCGGGAGGTTGATTAAAAAAAGGTTTAGAAAAGGAAGCAGGGGATGGGTAATGAAAATGGCGGAATAGGGCAATGAGAAAAAGGGGTTTAGATTAAGAGTAGGAAAAGGGGTAGGATTAAATTATTTAAAAATGGAGGTGGAGAAAAGGCATTTAAATACAGTTTTATAAGAGGTGCTTGGGAAAAAGGGTGGGAAAAGAAATACAAGGTGGCGAGAACAATAGTTTTGGATAAACGGTTGGGAAAGAAATATAATTAAAAGGCTAAAAAGTGGACAGAAAATGGCACTTGGACAAAAATTTGCTAGAAAAGGTGCTTCAAAATGAAGGTGAGAAAAGAGGGTTGAAAAAATAATACGGGGAGAGGGATTTAAAAATGTGCTTGGAACTTGAAATTAATTAAAAAGTACTTGAAATTAAAACATAATTGGAGAAAAACTGGAAAATTCTATTTTAATGAAAAATAAAAAAATAAAAAAAACCAAGAGCTGGTCACATCAAGATGGAGGGAGTGAAAAAACTTGAGGAGAGACATTAGGGTATACCAAGCTACTGAAATAATGGTTTGTTATGAATTTAAACTTTGTCCCTCTACAGGGAAGAAAAACTGGCAATCCGTAAGTGGGGTTCCTGGCTGAAATCGGTAACTATAGCACCTCTGTTTTGTCAAATCGGAATCGGCTCTCCAGAACACGCAGAGTTTATATCGGGAACGTCTCCAGCTAAACCCCGTAAGATAGATGGTCCAGCTGCCGACCCTTCCTAACGTTTCACTCGCATTTATGATATATGGTGTCCCTCCTAAAAACTGACAGATGTGCTTTCGTCCGTCCCCACACGTACGAAACGTGAACGCAAGCTCGTTCATCGCACTCGGATAAATCGACGAAAAGGCCGAGAAGTATGCTTGAGAAATTGTAAAGCGCCATTTCCAGCCGTAGAAGATGTCAGTTATAGACGCTACCGATCTTCGTAAGCACACTACTGAAGTCCGATTTCTTGAGCGTATAATATTCTATTACTCATCCTAGTTGTGATGTTTACAGTAAAAAAAGACGATTTGGAGAATCCATTAAGTTGCACAAAAGAGGCATCAAACCGTTCTCGGCTAAATTATGCATGCATAGCGGTTTCCTCAAGGGCCACTTATCATTTTAAGAATCTTCTGTTTAGAATTCGAGTGTCATTTTAAAATAGATTGAGAAAAAATTGAGATTGACTTATAAGGAGTTTGGAACTGGAACTTTTGGAGATGGAGGATAAGTATAATGAGAATAAATTTTGTCTGTACTTAGGAGGAAAAGATATCTTGAGGATGATTGTGTCATCATTACTCTTTTGACGAATAATCGGATAATTAAAATGATTATAATTATAGTTATGCTACTTTTTATTGTAAGAGTATCAACAAATAAAAAAGAACTGTTTTCCGTCATTTCCACGTAGAATTTTCTACGTCAAATTTTTAATTCAACCGAGTGACTTTAATTAAGGACTAACTAATGATTAATTAAAAACCGAACAGGCCTTTTCTGGAGGCCTAGTTAGTTTTCCGAAAACGACTTGTATACCTAACAAGTGAAATTTAAAGCGACTGAAAACGAGATTGGTTTGCCTGGTTTACTTTTCCCTTCTGTGCTTTAATATTAAAACTGGTCTCACTTTGGTCTAATTGCTTTTCATTATCGCTAAAGTAAATTTCGAAGCGGGATAAGAGCGTTAGGAAAAAATTTCGCATTCTTTAAAGGCGAAAATGGATTTTTTTTCGAAAATAGAGAATTTTTCGAGAAAAGTTTGATATTGGATAACAAATTGAATAGAGTAATTTAAATATTTTTTCTGAGTCGAACTTTTTGAGTAAATTAACAAGAATTCTAGTGATGCTATCGTAAGTAGGTATATAGTCTGCACCAAGGCACCAAAAGCTCACTGATGGTGTGAAAAATAACCAGCTTAATGGTCTTTCTCAGCTTACTCTTGCTCTTCTTTCACTTTCACTCTATCTCTCGTATACTATACGCATTTGAGTTTCAATTTAAAGAACCCACTTTGCTGGGATTTCGTGAGATGAATGAAGCTTCAATGAAGTTCTCTGAAGGGTCGGACAACTCGTTCACTAGCACATAGAGGAACTGTAATTCTCACCCAGACGACAACTTTACGAATAATGGACACTTTTCTCTCTCATATACTTCTGCTGGTAATTAATTAGCGGAAATAATTTTTGATGACCAGTGCTCACTAGGATTCTGTGGATCTAGAATCTCTTTGTACCGGAACTGCCTTTTCTCTTATAATATAATTCATCTGACATAATTTTATGTACGGGTTCCTGCAGAAATACCTCTACAGGTTTCAGACAAGATTCCTGCAAAGGTTTTAGCATATTTTTTTTTGTATGGGTTCCAGAATAGGTTGCTGTATTGGTTTTAGGATAACATTCCTGTACCTGTTTCTCCACAAACTGTAATCAAAATGAAATTATCTTAAAAACCTTTTTGATCATATGATTTTGTTCGGAGATGACCATTTCAGATCTAAGAAAGCGCTCTTAATTTTTTTTCTATTCTCTTCCTCCTATTTTCATTCTTTCTTCATTTCCGTTCTTCTCGATCTCTTTTGTGGTCGGTTCGAGGGAAATTTAAAGTCATACGATCGATCGGTCGTAAGAGAATAGTTATAGGTGCTTCGAGTCGTGCCACCGAAAGTGCCAATTATCGCCAAGCTTTGCTCTATGTTCGTTGAAAGCAAGCAAGTCCGGAAATACTGCCGCATACGTTTCAATTACCGATATTTATTTTTGCGCATGAAAGTTTTAACACTTTGTAGTCCAGAGCTGAAAATTATTCTTACAATATCGAATCTAAAAGTAATCAAAGGGAGGTTGATCAGTATTTATATGCTGATATTTTATCGACAATAATGCATTATGAATTCATTAAAAGTTCTTAAAATTACTAAAATATAAAATATCGTAAGATCCCTTAAAATCAGTTAAAATCCCATGAACTGTCATGAAATAAGTTCTATATTTAATATTCTTTATTTCTATATTTTTTAAAGTTATATATATATTTTTTTTGTATATGTAGAACTTTAAAACCTTTTTTGCAAAGCATATGTAGTAAAAAAATAAAAAAATAAATAAAATAAAATATAAATTGTATTTGCTTACGCTACTGGAAATTCTGAGACGAAATAGCAAGAATCTTGTATTTACGTCGCAGATGTTCCATGTATTTTTTTTGTCTTGAGATTAGTATTCTTCAGCTCAGTGTTTTCACAGACGCAAAAGGGTACACTTTTTTTGTTCTTTTGCAGCCACGTGAAGGAAGGGATTTCCTCTTAAAGAGGGATTATACCTTTTGTCATAAAGGTCGACGAGAAAGGCCAAAGTAGGAAGGCCCTTACAGTAGATTCCAATGTTGGCTAATAAACATGGATAGAAATGTAGCCTAAATACCAATGGAAATAGAATATATCCATCTCTAACTTAAAAAATTTTTTTTTATAACGTGTACTTCATTAATGAAGGAACTATCGTTAAAAAAAATCGTCCATTTTTCTAAAATGAAAAATATTGCTTTTAATTTAATTCATATGGAGGATAATATATAAAGTTCTCTATATTTATATTTAATAAAGAAAGATGTATTTTGATGAAAAATTGCCTACAAGACGTGTCTTGTGTAAAAAAATTGAACATTGATATATGCTTCCTTTTCCCATTCAACAAATATGTCCTGTGGTTTATATAAACAACGATCATCTCGTCATATAAGTTCGAGCCTTTTTCTTTCCGACGCATGCATATATCACCTAGGTAATACACAACTGCCAGGACAATGTCTCTACTGGAATATTTGTGTGGGAAAAACGACGCATGCTGGGCTCCAATTCCCCCCCCCCCCCTCTTTCTCTCTCTTTCTCTGACAATCTCAGAAAAAGTTTGAATATTCAGGGGACTCACGAATTCTCTATTTTAGATTACGACAAATGCTTCACCGTTATACCATTTTCATTTCATGATATACGAAAGTGGTAAAATGTCTCTTTTATTTGTTCAGTAAAAGTGTAATAACATTTTTAAATGCATACGTAAAGAAAAAATCCCAAATGCCGCAGGGGACACCCATACGATAGCATTATTCTGCCGGGAATCCCATAAAATCTTTGAAATCCGTGGAAATCCGTTAATAATGAATTTTATTTTATTTCCTAAAGACTAATTTGAATGTTACTACTGATAGGTCTGAAGTCTCTGCATGAGAGTTAGTTATAGGATGTTTGACGTTGTGTATTATAAATTTGAATCTTTGGTTGATGATGGAGAGGTCGACAACGGTCGTGTAAAATACAAGAGGAATAGTCATTGTCCGTTAGTGGAGATTGGTTAGATGTTACATTGTTGAAGCGATATAGGGACCAGCTGTTTCCTATTGTGCAGCTAATTACACTGGGGACTCGGGGACCAAGGTAGTCGAACCAAAATTAACTAATCTAGCGATGAAAGAACCTTGCACTAAACACACTGGACCCTCTACTCGTAATTCATATTATACACCTTTCGAAAATATAGAATGAAAGTTGTGGGCGATTCATACACATCTATATAGTTTATTCGAATCCCAGAGCATTTCGAGAGAAATGAAATTTGAAATTTGAAATAAGGATAAAAACCCTTTAATCATTCAGACATAATGGCCCAAACAATGAAATTTTTTCTTACAAACCTTCGGCTCTCAGTAAAAATGTATCTTCGGATGCAAGTGAATCGAAAAGTGAATAGTACTTTGAATTAGGAGGATTTATTAAATTCTGGATTAAATAGCTGGAATTATTCAAAAGCTCAATTATCAGCTTATTGTCGGTCTAGCTAGCACTACAGCTAAAGGCGTGGGATGAAAAACAGATGGTGATAGTCCTCTTGTCGAGATTCGAATTCTATAGGATTCATGCTCCCTTTCTCCTCTCATCTGACCCATCTCTCTATTTCTCTTTTTGTGTCGAACTGAAAATAAAAGATTTCCTGAATCTTCAAAGAACAAAACTTGCATAAACATGTACATCTGAATATTTTTTTAAATCGTTGAAATTCCTTCAAAAATGCGTGTATGTTAATTCTTTAAAAAAGTTCACTTCCACGAAAAATTCTTTAATAGAAACAGTACTTTTATAAATAGAAATTAAGTTTTTAATTATAATAGTATCGACAAGAAGAGACGGCAGTCGAAAATCTCTCGGGAGGCCTGCAGAATTCATAAATAAATTAGCGTTGATTCTATATACGGAAATAAAGTAAGGTAAAGTAAGAAAAATATTTACCACTTCCTGCATCTCTTAAAAAAATTCTAGTTGGGAAAAAATGAAATTTTTAAAAGTTACTCTGATTAAAGTAACTAAGCTCGTTAAGTTATTTTGTGTGTGCATAGGGCCACATAAACTACACATTTTTCTACTGTCTATACACTCTTAAATTCCCCTATGAATTAATGAAACTCATCTTTTACTACTACAGCAAGTGAAGATACAAAAAAAATGGATTTGTCTACAAACGATATAAAATATATGATTTTAAAAACATCGAAGTGTCAGCAGTCCAGTCGGGTATAAATATATATAATGTAAACATATAAATCCGCCATTCGTCTTTTCTCAAGTAGATAATATTTCTCACGTCATATCTTCTGGAATATCTTATATCTTAATATCGCACCTCATGAATAAAATTCGAAAATTTTCATGCAACCTGACACGTTCGCAAAAAGGATACTCTTATGGTTAGAAATTTAATATGATATTCACTTCCATCCATATAATTGGGGAATCCCTAATTTTTTTAACAAAAAAAAATTAGGCGAGGGAGAGTGACAAATATTTTTAAATTTCAGATTCGCCTTTCTGAAAAAAATCCTAGGTTTCAACAAATATTTGGTCACACCTCTCTCCTAATTTTAAATATGGGTGAGGGTTGTGACCAAATGTTTTCAAGTTTCAGATTCGTTTTTCTAGGAAAAAAAAAAAACTTTTTTAAGAAAACATTTCAAATTGCCTTTTCTTGCATAAATTTTCAGGAATTTCAAGGGAGAAAGTCTTATTTTCATAAGACTTCATGTGATTTTAAGTAATTTTATGGGATTTGATGATATTTTGGGAGATCCTAAGTAATTTTAAGCGACTTTAAAATATTTTACGAGATATTAAGTAATTTGAAGGACATTTATTTCCAGAGATTTTAAAGAATTTGGTGAGATTATATTGTATTTTCAAGAATTTTAAGGAATTTAACAAAATTTCACGTAATTTTGAGTAATTTTAAGAAAAATCATTTGATTTTGCGAAATTTAAAGGAATTTCATAAGATTTCATAGGATTTTAAGTAGTTTTTTGAGTTATAATGTTAGGTTGTGGAATTTTAAGGAATTTTATGGAAAAACAAGGAATATCAAAGATTTTATGGGATTTGGACATTTATGGACATTTATTTCCAGAAATTTTAAAGGATTTGGTGAGATAATATTGGATTTTCAAGAATTTTCAATAATTTAACGAAATTTCATGGAATTTTGTGTAATTTTAAGAGGTATAATGAGACTACATGGAATTTTGAGTAATTTTAAGTAATTTTGAGAAATATAAATTGATTTTGCGAAATTTAAAAGAATTTCATAAGATTTAAAAGAACTTTCAGTAATTTTAAGGGTTACAACGATAGGTTGTGGAATTTTAAGGGCATGCGATACTTTACCTGAAGAACAAATTAGTTATACCAATTTTACATTCATAATAATAAATATTTTTAGTATATAAGAGTCAATAAACCTTCATCTTATGTAGACGAAGGTTTATTGACTATTTATTTATTTATTACTTTTACTAGTTACTATTATTAGCTAAAAATATTTATTATTATGAATGTATAATTGTATAACTAATTTGCTAATTATTAAATTTTCCAATATATAAATATAACCATCTTTTACATTTTCATAAATAATCAAGTGTAAAAAATGTTGGTATTTCCCTATTTTTACCCGATGTTTGGTTTCAACATAAAAAACTCTTCAATACCCTCTTTCATTATCAAAAAATTGGTATTAGTGAGATATCACTACTGTATCATTGCCCTATAAATGCCCAATAATATTAAAATATTTTTATCGAAAATAGCAATGCCGACCAGGGCCTCGTCAGAATCCTATTTTAAATAGGGCTAATTGCGGCAATTTCTACAAGAGCTACACTCTAAAAAGAGCATTCTATGGGAGAAGTTATAATTTTTCACAAAATTAGCATGATGCTGATGTCCTCTGCATGATTGGAACTGTAGGATCTTTTTCTTGATCCCAGGCTTGTGCAATAACGTATTTAACATAGACACTCAGGGAAAGGTAGGTGATTTATAGGAGCAAGGTTTAACACAAGCCCTCTGGCTTGTTTTTATCAATAGTTAATTTGCAATTTACATCCGTTTAAATATTCATACCGCTGCGCGCTACCGCGGCTCGGAACCAGCTTCAGTCTCCGCATACTTATTCGACTAGTTTCTGCAACGCGGAGACAAAATCCGGAGATACCAGCGTTTAGATAGGTACCCACCTTACATACGTACAGGGAATGTTACTTGTTCACTGTTCACTGTACGACCACCTAAACCTACAGCTTGCCCATTAAATTCTAAAGCCGCTTTCTACTTCGCAAGGCTTTCGCAATGACTTCGCGAGCAACGCACTGCGGAGCTGGTCCGCTGAACTTCCACCCCTGCAAAACTCACGGGGATAAGTTCATAGGGCGACAGGGCTTTTCAGATAAGTCTCAAAAGCTTTCGGAATCTCGCCATGGAGAAGACCTCGCTGTTCAGGCTTTTTCCACAAAACTAAATGGTATTCAGTTTTAGGAACTCGTAACAGTCATCCTCATCCTGGTAGCTAAATATGTTCTCTGCTTTTATTTCTAGATCTTCATTTAGTAACTTTTTGCTACGGCAAACCAGGGACTACTGAGTTAATGTGCAAAAGAAAAAAGGTTACTTTATTTTTTTAATAGTAGCACTCTTTTTTTTAGATACTAGCAATTATGATCCGCGCGCCCTGCGCGCGATTAATTTCTCATTTTTGCTCACCTTTTGCTAGTAGAAAAAATAATTTAGAATTTTTAATACTTGAAATATAAAATTTTGTAATTCTTTATCTAATTTCAGGAATCTCCATAAGTCTCATAAAATTCCTTAAAATGCCTTTTATTATCCTTCAAAATTTCGTGAAATTCCTTAATTTTCGTAAATTCACTTGATGTTTCTTAAATCCTACACTAGATTTTAAGATTTCAAGAGATACTCTGAAAAATAAAATATTGTCCCTACATCTTGTTTGGAAACGTATTTTTAAAAATAAGAGACGTCATAGTCGATGAAATGATTTAACTTTGCGATGTGGTATACATAATCCAAGCAAGGTTTTCGCGTCATGGATATAAGGCGCTGCTCGTTCAGAAATAAAATGTCCCGGAGGAGTTAGTTCAAGATCGCAGATCCACAGCTGAAATGTACACGTAGAGTATGTACAACGTGGTCGCCTTTTACAGCCGTGGCCAATGTCGATGTGCGCGGAAAGAGTGAGAGAGGCAGAGAAAAACGGAAGTGAGGGGGAAAAGGACTGAGAAAGTGACAGAGGGCGGAAAACGGAATAAGGGTATGAGGTATGAGTGAAAGAGGATGAGAGGGAAGATTATAGGCACGTATTGGCGCATCGCCCCCCTGGGTTCACCCGCCATGCAGGAGGCATGGGGTATAAATGTAATCCAGAACCCAGACGTGACGTACATAGTTGCCTAGCACTGCTAGGTTCTTCTTTCTACTATATTTTCAAGACATAAAAATATCCGAGAATAGCAGTTTTTAAACGAATACCCATCTCCCTCATATCAGCTTTTCGCGTTTCTTTCGACTTAACAACCGATACATTTTCTTCGTTCTGAGTCTCTAGCATCATTCATGTTCGCCCACTGCAAGTTCTGTAATCAGTAATGTGCATCTTTCACAAAAAGTTACTTTTTACGCGTCTAGAATTTCAATTTCAATTTCAATTACAACAACAAATTACCAATGAATCAATGACTATAAGAGAAAATAGAAAAAAAGATTCAAACAGGAAAGGAATTCAATTACTTAATGAAAAAGTCGATCTGAGATACGTTGAAGAAAGTTTCTTGGCGGAAGGTGACGAAAATGGTAGGAAATAATGGTGGATTAGGAATCTGTTAATTCGAACTGCGAAACATGTAGACGTTTAACGACAATGCTTGAGAATGGAAAGCATTGAACGACGCGACGCGTCGCGTACTAGTGACGATGAGACGCAGTTTGACAGCGACGTAGGGTTGGCTTCTAATATTACTACATGTACTCTATATACATGTAAAAGATGCATATATACTATACTACTACATGTATACCTACTGTTTATGTTTCCTATCTCGAAGGGACCGTAAAAGCAAAGGATTATAGAGTAATAACTTTGCATACATTGGAAAGTGTATGTATATTACCCAACTACCCCGCTTTCTCTTTCATTCTTGATCTTTTCCGCCTCCCCCAACTGCTTCCTCTCTATTCCTCATTCTCTCATCATCTCTACCTCAATGTCCCCTGTACTGCATTCCATTTAATCTGGTCAGTGCCTAAAGCAACGTTAACTTTCCCGCATGTCATCCTTATGATGAAAAGCAACTACCAACCATCAATTTCTAACTTCAAAATGAAGGTGGACTTCCGCGAGGAAAATCGTCTCTAAAGGGTTTATAAATAAGTTTGTATACAATTTTTTTTTCCAAAATAGACGCATGTATGTAACTTTGACAAGCAAAGATATGAAACTAAAAAAAATTACGCTTGATTCCAGTTTTTAATATCATATAATCTGATTATAAAAGATGAAAGGAATTATTCTCTTCTTTCAGAAATAATTTGTTCAGAACGAGACAACGGTGTTTAAAATATTAAAAAGAATATGAATAGGTAAAAATTTAATTATTAAGACAGGAGTAGTAAGAATTTCAGTAGTACGTGTCAATGTATAGTCAGAAAAAGAAAAAATGTGTGGAAAAGGGAGTTCAGTAAAACAGGTCAACATATGACCAGCTAGTCTGAAACGACGAGGGAGATTCAGTAGTATATGTCGATTTAGTCAGTCATGCATGATAAAAAATCCTCAGACGGCTTTGGTCAGTAGCAGAGGACAAGATATAGTCAGACCAACCATAAATTTCTAACTTCAAAATGAAGGAGGACTTCCGCGAAGAAAATCGTCTCTAAAGGGTTTATAAATGAGTTTGTACACAATTTTTTTTCCAAAATAGACGCATGTATGTAACTTTGACAAGCAAGGATATGAAAATAAAAAAGTACGCTTGATTCAAGTTTTTAATATTATATAATCTGATTATAAAAGATGAAAGGAATTATTTTCTTCGTTCAGAAATAATTTGTCTAGAACGAGACATAGATGTTTAAATATTAAAAAGAATATAAATAGTTAAAGATTTAATTATTAAGACACGAGTAGTAAGAATTTCAGTAGTACATGTCAACGCAAAGTCAGAAAAAGAAAAAAAAATGTCTGGAAAAGGGAGCTCAGTAAAAGAAGTCAACGTTTGGCCAGCCAGTCGGAAACCACGAGGGAGATTCAGTAGTATATGTCGATTTAGTCAGACATATATGATAAAAAATCCAGAGGGTCAGTAGCAGGGTTTATACATGAGTTTGTATACAATATTTTTCCAAAATAGACGCATGTATGTAACTTTGACAAGCAAGGATACGAAAATAAAAAAAGTATGCTTGATTCAAGTTTTTAATATTATATAATCTGATTATAAAAGATGAAAGGAATTATTCTCTTCTTTCAGAAATAATTTGTCCAGAACGAGACATCGATGCACTGAGAAAACTGTTTGGTTCGGACAACAAAACTTTTTGTTGCTTCCATAGTAACAAAAATTGTTTGGTTGTGCCAACCAAATTATGGTTCTTTCAACAAACCTTTTGTTGAACCAAGAAAATTCATTTAAACCTACAAAATTTCAGTTTTGATTGAATTAACAAATTTTTGGTTGGTTCAAAAAAATGCGGTTGGCACAACCAAATAATTTTTGTTGCTTCTATAGCAACAAAAAGTTTTGTTGTCCGAACCAAACTTTTTTCTCAGTGCATGTTTAAAATATTAAAAAGAATATAAATAGTTACAAATTTAATTATTAAGACACGAGCAGTAAGAATTTCAGTAGTACATGTCAACGCGTAGTCAGAAAAAGAAAAAAAAATGCGTGGAAAAGGGAGTTCAGTAAAACAGGTCAACGTATGACCAGCTAGTCTGAAACGACGAGGGAGATTCAGTAGTATATGTCGATTTAGTCAGTCATGCATGATAAAAAATCCTCAGAGAGCTTTGGTCAGTAGCAGAGGACAAGGTATAGTCAGACAGTTGTGTCCAAGTAGTGAAGATCAATCTTTAGTCAGGCATGTGTATTATAATAATAATTGTAATAGGTTTCGGCCAGTAGTGAGAGTCAAATTATATTCAGACAGTTGTCAAACAGCAGCACATGTCAATGTTTGGTCAGACATGAGTAATAACTAAAATGTTTGGGACAGTATCAGATATTCTTAAGATATATTATGAAATCGTAAAGGAAGTTATATATAAGAGAATAGTGCGTCATCAATACTCTTGGATGGGTAATTTATCTTTGTGTTGACATAGGAATTCCGGAAGCTCCCCAGAATGGTTTCAAGTAATGAATAGAAGCTGCCCTCAAATTTTGAAGTGCAGTTGGGCGTAAGGACTGTCTCAATCATCGGACCGTATGTTTGCTTCAATTTAATCGGCGTTATTTGAATAACTATCCCTCGTTCGAGGCTGTATGATTCCGCGCGTGCCAGACAATGTTTGCAGGTGTATTCGGAATATGTGGAGGATTCAATTATACCGGAAGTACATACTGTATTCCGTGTAAATATTCTGAGGTTTTCGTTATGTGTGAATGGAATATTTAAGGTGGGCTTAGTTGGGATAGGAAAAGATCCCGTACAAATGGTCGTTCGTTATAATGGGATTATTGCAAATTAAGAGGGATTACTAAAAAAAACTGAGTCTAGAATTACCGATTGGGTGGTTCCAATTAATTCTACTTATTATCGGTCTATTGATCATCTCGTGATGTTTACATATCTTGTAAAAATAAAAGATTGACAATACTTTCAATAAATGAACAGAAGGATTTAAAAAATGTAATCTATTTCCAGTTAATTACTGTAAATTAATATTTAATTGATACGTTCGAATTACTTGGGATTAATTCTGTGGTTATGAGTGACTGTGTCTGCAAATTTAATAGCATTGTGTTTTGAATAAGCTTTTGTCGCTCTTAGTCTCTCTTTTAAGGGACTTTGCTGATTATAAAACAAGAGTATTGTGGATGAATGTCTTGTTCATGAATATACCAGTTTTGTAGTAGAAAATCAATATTTTCTCTTTACCTATTTAACAAATCCATCAGACGCAATTTATATACGGAAAATGCGACCTACTATGTCGAATGGAACAATGAGAAAAAATGTATGAAGTGTAGTGGGTATCAGCTAACTTACAGATTTTGTTTATTTAATGGGAATTAGAGCACTGGCGGGAACTCAGCGAAAAAAATTTGATGATCCTTTAGAGTAGCAAGTTTACAGACAACTTTAATGAAGATAGTTCGGGAAAAAGCGACGGAATAATGACTATGCATAAGGGTGCGCAAAGGATTTCATATAAATGATAATGGTGCAGGTAGTTCCTTTCGTCCTCCACTTCCTGCAATAGTTCAAAGGAATTACAAATTTCGACAAGCTTAAACTAGTTACATCAAAAATACTTCTGATACTTACACTAATTTCAATTGAAATTAATGCAAATGGAACATTTTAAATCAGTTTGATTCGTTCTCCAGGATATAAACTTTTTCAGGTAAATTTAAAAAAACAAAATTCATAAGATTAAATGTGGTTTATATAAAATACTTTTCATGTAGAACGCATTACATTGATGAGATTCATTTTCAATTAATGCAACAAATTAATGGAACTATAGTAATATCACAAAAGCTCTATATGTATATATAGAGTTACTTTATAAGCTTTATTAAACATATGATACATTCGAAATCAAAATGCAAAATTAATTAACGTTTGTAATACGATAAATGTATTTGCCTCTATATGTCAAACAATCCTTTATTCTTAGTGATGATTTTAGTGGAAAAATTATTCTGTCACATATAGCACACACACTCAACTACTCATTGATTAAATATCGACTGAGTGAGCATGAGAAGAAGTTGGTATAAACCACTGCTTTAGGTCTCTGGTCCATAAAAGTTGCATTTACAGCGCAGGCAACCCTCATGAATGTTATATCATCCGTCCAAGATGGCCGACCTACATAAGCTCTCCGATATACGTGGGAAGGTGAGCAAGAAAAAACTTTTTCTTCACCTCAACTCACAACTTCAAATACTGACACTCTAAAGAATTAAGAAACGGTCATTTACTATTTTTTTTAGTATTGTTCAGTTTTTTAACAAATAACTGTATAAATGTCCATCTATCCGATGAAAAGATTCCTTTAGATGAAAAGATTCTTTAGAGTTACGTCTCATTTTCTTTGAATGAAGAGTCCATTCAACACGTTAAATATTTTAAGCAGTCTTAAAAATAACATGAGTCCAAGTATACTACATTAATACATATATATTTTAAAGGAGATCAAAAGATGTTTGCGACAGTTAATGGATGGACGATAGAACGCATTGATAATAATTTAACCACGCCAATAGCGATAGAGTCTGCTTTCGCTATCAATACAGTCTTACACAAAGTATAAGGAATTCTCTTTGATGTCATGTTCTTCGCCTTGAATTATACATATAATGTCCATTTGAGGAAATACTGGTCTGCAGCAAACATAAAATAGAAGAACATCTTACTCTCTATTAATAATTTCCTTTTCTTTTATATTCTTTCATTCTATAATATGAATCTATA
>CAJFCO010000131.1:5167400-5187094 GCA_904066015.1 Synergus gifuensis
TATAGATTCATATTTTAGAAGTGTACCGTGCGAATGGACAATATAACTTCAAACGCGGGTGTCTGTACAGGGAAAAGAAAAATTATTCAAATCGTCAGATATACCTTCGGGAATGAAGTCACTTCAACTCGACGCGCCTTTACCAGTCTTGTCTTCTTTTCTCATTTGACTCCTCAAACGGCAAAGAGTCAAAGGGCACCGAAAAAGAAATCAGAAAGTGTACGGAGCCGGCAAAGGATGAGTCTGTCGAGATCAATGAGGCTCGCTCTGGAGAGGTTTATTTGTTGCGTTTGCATCGTCTATAAGTATCAAGCACTTTTCATTTACGATGTCGCTTTCCTATTGAAAAAAATGTTTCATCTTATTTTTAAAAAAATTTCATTCTTTCGAAATCTTTACTGAAATTTAATTGTAATACTTTGGTTCTTATTATGTAATAAGTTTCATATTCTATTATAAATCACTCGTAATTAAATTGGTTTCAAAAACACAAGATATCTATTATCAATGTTATGTTTTGTCTATATCAATGTTTTATGTTGATAATTTTATGTTGATAATTATGGCTGACAATAATTAGCGTCAAAAGTTATTTTACAAAAATCCTCAAGTATTTGTATACTACAGACTTTTAAAAATAGTTTTTAAATGAAACTTCGGGAGAATTTATTATTTTAGTTTTATTTTATTATTATGAAATATTGTAATTGGAAGACGCAGTGGATAAATTTCGGGAAAATATTTTTCAAATATAGCTATAGCAATTTGACCTCATATAATTTACCTAGCGGTATCTCTGAACGAGCTGGAAAAGTCAAATATCATCAAAACCGATGCACTCTCGTAAAGTGTTTGTGACAGTTCATTTCCGTCTACAGTGAAGTTTATTACTATAGCTAGCTTACACACATTTCAATATTATCCATCATTGTTAAATTAATTATATATGAGAAATAAAACCTCATGATATATTAAAATTATATGGAAAAGGGTTAATTTTGTTCCCGAATTCGGTACACAAAAGGAAAAGAACTTTTTTTCAGATAACACTCTTTATTTATCAATTTATTACACAAGGGGAAAAACATATTAAAGATGTAGGTAAACGAAATAGATAAAAAAATGTACTAATAAAACATGACTTTTCCGCACGCAATTTAGATATATTTGAATAATGTAATCTTATATATAATTATGTAATCTTTTATAAAATTATTCTGTACATTTAGGAATTTGGAAAAGTATAAGATCGCCGGAGTGTAACAATTGTTATTAGCCTCGTTTTGTAATTGACGATTTTTTAAGTTTAAAGATATCGAAACAAACAATTAGTTTTGCTTTACAAAATCGAACACTCGTTTCACATCAAAAGCGACTTATATACAGTGTACTTATTGTGGCATGAAGCGGATGTTTTGCTTTTTTTGGCTTTATATTTCAATTACTGTGAAAAAGAAACGTGAGTACCAATAATACTATTTTCCAATCAAATTGTAATGTATTGTATAATTTATTTGGGATGATTAAAATAATAATTCAATAGCGATGTTGAACATAATGAGTATGTATTTGTGTATTTACAATAATACAGCACGTCTTATCTATCACAAAATCAATGACGGTTTAGGCTATTGATTAATTAGCCAATAATAGCGAGATTGCATATTTTGTATAACGAATATGCATTAATATTCCGGTTCTTTTTATTATCTTGGAGTCGATATATTCTCATTTTTTATCTTTTTCCTCAATTAATGATCGTCCTGATTTCATAAATTGTAGTTTTGACACATAATCAAATGATTTATCTTGCAGAGTATTATATATACTTTGGCACTTTTTAATATTAAACTATTTACAGATTTTTGTATTACGCAGTATACTACGTATATAAAGTAGGGTATAGCAAATGACGCGATAAGAGCCTCTATTTTTTTTCTCAATAAAACTAAAAAAGTGCAGATTAATTTATTGCACTGAATAATTAATATTCTAGTAATATTAATAAAGGTATGTAATAATAATAATTATTATTTTCTAACTTTATACAGTTAATTATGTACATATATTACTTTAGATTATTATTTATACCTATAAAAATCGATCAATAGGTATAGAATCTGACGAATAACTCTGGAGGTCAATTGACTTGGTCACGAAAGTATTAAGATTTATTAGGCTTCGTATTTTTATGTTTCATGTTATATGTCTCCACACAATTAACTTCCAAAGTATATTTTAATCCGAATTTAAATTAGATGAAACTTAATCTTTGGAATTTACTGGGTTTACTCAAATCGTATATCTTATAATTGATTATTTTTTGCATATTGTATTTTAAACACAAACTCTAATACTTTGGACCATCGCCATTTTATAAAATGTATATTGAAGTTTTCCTTATTTGGATTTCCTCAATATCGGGACAAATTTCCATTTCCAGAATATCGAAATTCTTTAATGTTAAAAATTGAGCACCGGAAACTTGATTCGCTTCATTAGAATCTTACGCACACAGTTGATACAGTATACACTAGTACTTTCAACATGTTTTCGCGTTAGTTAAGGTCGAGCAGTTTTATCAAAGCGCACAGTACCCTTTCATTTTTGGGAATTCTCGCATATATAATGTTATTCATTAAATATATGTAACAAAGCAAACTTTCAACATATGGAAATTCACAATAATAATACAAAATACATAATTAAACACATTTTCGTTTCAATTACACACATAATTTTACTAATTTTATTTAATTAAAGAGTGCTAAAAACTATTTTTAAATATTTCAAATAGTTTATTAACAATTTTTACAGTTAACGCCATATATAAAGTCTTTTGGTTTTGGAAGAGTACGTTTAGAGGTGTAACAGACATTTCTTGAAATTATAATGAGTAATAAATGTTACATCTCTAAATTTTCTAAACACAAACAAGGTACATAGAAATATCAATGAATATTTAAATCTCATTTGACTTTTCAATGATATGTAACAAAGATATTATATCACTTTTACATTTAAATAAACAGAACCAAGCTCTCTTTTTTGCACCAGTAATAAACGATACAAAAAAATGCGAGATGACTATAGCGTTACAAGAACTCGGTATCATACAAAAATTACATGATATGCAATAAATTTGATTATTCATCCTCTAATATATACTGTACAGTACATTCGAATTCATTTTCAAGATTCTTGAAAAGAATTGTTCCTTATTTATAATCGCTTGACGACCTATAACGTAAGAGGATAATTCATATACATTTTCTTCTTTGGACGAAATATACACAACACACATGCATCATACAGCGAGATTAAATAATATTTGCTTAATATAAAACACTTCATAATCATTATATGTACCACATAAAGCAATGAAAGACTTAAGCGATAAAATTTGCGATATGTGCATAAAAGTTTTAAAATTGTGAACGAATAACGAAAAATAAATTCAATTTTCGTGTGAAAATTCTCGGATGAGTGGTGGAAAAAAGTGATTATTTACTTTCTCTGTGAGTTTTACACTTGGATGCCCTCTATATTGAAAGTAGGATTAAATGGAATTAAAAAGGAGGAAAATTAATCCTTAAATGCAAGAATTTGAATGATGTTAGTGGCAAGCTTTTCAATTGTTATACGCGAATTCTATAATTATCTCGAAACCACATAAATCACATAAACCACATAAATTTGCTACGCTCGTCTGTTAATAATATTCATATAATTAATAATATTTATATAATTGATATAATCAAATTCAGACTTTGATAAACAGAATAAATGACTGCTGAAAATTATTTTAACTGATAACCGATCATCGGTGATTCCGTGATTAGGATTGAACCGAAATGGTAAGTGGAATAAGAGTGTATTTGTTGCATGGTTAGGTACGTTGAGTGAATCGAGCAATTACAACGAGTGCCTCGTTTTAACAGGAATTCTATTGTCCTCCGAACGTTTGTTATACAATATTGTTCATAACTTTGAAGACAATAAGAGTTCGCTTGCCAGTGCGTAAATTGAGTGTCGGAACAGATTTGGTCCAGATATAGTCCCGCGAGTATTTCATACAAATTGTGACAATATTTTCACCGTCATCATAATTATGAATGGGGTTTGTTAAACGAGGCGAGAAAAGCTGACAAGTACATCGCAAAGCGATGATACAACTGTGTACAACGGAACCGCTCGTTCGTTCTACTGGCTCTTACATTATTCCAAATATGTTATGAACTCTCAGTAGTTAAATTAAAATTAATCGTCACTCGAGAAGTATTTGAAAAATTTTACTAGAAATAGTTTTTGGCCTTACCTAAATAATTCCTTAATAAATTTGTGAAAATCAGTTAAAGTTCCTGAAATCTCGTGAAATCTCTGAAAAAATATTTCGATAACCACTTCAACCTTTTTAAAAATCTCTTAGCATCCTTTGAAATTCCTTAAAATTCCCTAAAAATTCCCTAAAATTCCCTTCCTATTCCATAATTTAAAATTCTTTAAAATTTTATGAAATCTCTCAAAATTCTGGGCAACGCTGGGTGGAAATTTCTGCCAGTAAATAAATAAAAATTGTGTGCTTTGAAAACGTTTTTTTTTTTATATTTTCATTCCAATAAATGTACAAATAAAAAATCGTCAGACTGGACGTCTGAAACTTCAACCTAATTTAATTTATTATAATAATTGGCCGCAATTGTAAGTTTGTTGAAACGGGTCTTCTCATAATATACCTTTACCCATACGACTTACACGATCTGATTGTTTTTTATGATTACATGATTAAAAGTTAAAATGATTTAGTAAGAAAAGCCACCATAAAGTAATTATAAGTAGGTTGATAAATTACATACACGGTTTGCTTTAATTTAATGCTACACTGGCACGAAACTGCTGCTACAATTATGTTTGCGGCCATCTACATATTTAAAGATTGACCCCATGTGAACTAATTTTAAATCTCTTCGATTTCGAAAAAAAATACCTATGTATAAACTTATGTGATTTAGATTTAGAACATAATTTTCAAATTGTCCTTGTTTTTAATGAATCCTTGCAAATAGGATTTTCAGACTCCTTGTGCACTTCAGAAAGGAACTTCTGGTCGTTAGTTTATCATAGGATGCCAAGGAAAAACATCCCATCGTAAAACTTTTTTTCCCGCAAAAGCTTCTGTCGATTCGCTGCGGTGCGATAGATCGTAAATACATGAACTTTCGTCGTTTGGAAACTGGCATTTGCTTGAAAAGTCTTGGTGTAAGACTGACAATAAGCAGGGGGGAGAAAATGGAAAGAATAAAGATTTATCGTTGACCGAAATAAAATCCCACAGCAGCAACTATGAAACGAAGAACAAGCGGCATAAAGATTTGGAAAGTGTTGATCGTAAAACTTGGTAATGCATCAAATAATTCCCGAAGAAAAATGACTTTCATTGAAATAATTGAATGGCCAGATTTAATAAACAGAATTCCTAGAATTCATTAGTGTAGATTTAGAGGTGATAAATTGATTACGTAACATTTTTTTTGACGATATTTCTCTTCCGCCCTCGTTGATTTTTACGTAACTTTCATTAATCTGATTTTAATGGGCCTAAAATTTCGAGGGATTTCAAAGGTTTTCAAAGATTTACCTCATAATATGCTCTTTTTCATCTACTTCACCCTAAATTGTTAAACATCATGCATGAGAAGGTGTCATCTAAAAAGGCATTACGATTCGCGACGCAGAGTGCGTTTGCATTTTATGCTTATTAATCGTAATGCGTGTCACAACAGCTCGTGCCGATACGCTTCGACCATTAAATGGATGGTGCACGATATAGCAACGTCAGTATCTCTGTTACGCCTGGGTTAACCTGGACTGCGGTTGCTCACGCATCGCTTAACATAATCCCCCATCCAACCAATGTTACATAGATTACGGAATGATATCTCGGGTCCGAACGATATATTATTAGGGGTATGTCTCTATAGGGCCCATTGTCATATGTTTGCATTGCAACGCCCGTGTCGTGATCGGGTTGCAATTCACGTCAACATTTCATTGATTCCCTTCTTTGCATTCATTATTACGTTATTATTTTATCCCATTTTTTCAGATTTTATCCCCAAACACAAGATAGATGAAAAATTGGTGAAAAAATATTGAAACCAATTTAAACCAACAGAGAAGGCTAAAAGAAAAAGAAACGGCTTCCAATTCAAGTGAATAAAAATTGAAATTAATAATTCAGGAGAAATTCCTATGTGAATTCAAAAGAAGAGTGAAGGGATTTAAAATTATATCTGAATATCTGTTGTATCTAAATATCTGCATAATGAAGATGGAATGTAAATTTTTCAGTGAGTTCTTATCGTTCGCTTGAATATAAAAATATTCTTTTCTGCATATTCGAATCAGGCTCTGAAATAGGTTTACAATGTGGCATTCAATAAACCTATTGGGAAACGAAAATAGACTATTTTGTCATATTCGTGGTCGCAAAATCGGAAATATAAGAGCATCCGCTTCTGCATGTGTTCCATCCACTTATAAGATTCTTGAGTGTACAGAAGGGGTCGCGATCTGTCACAGTCGCGCCTTTTGAATTTGGCGGAAGTGTAGGAAAGCGAAGCGTGAATCAAGCACCATTTTTCACAGATTCCCTGACATTAATCAAACTCAAGCGGACAACTAAGCCCCTATCCCTTTCTCTACTCTCCTTTTTTCCACCGAGTCTTCATCCGAGTATGTATTTCGCTACGGGACCTTGTACCCCTTGTACCCCGTCTTTTTCTTAAGACGAAAAAGCTGTCTTCAATTAGAAAAGATTACTGATATTATAATAAGAAAACTATGAAATGTTTTTTTTTGAATGTTCCAAAATGAATGCAGTTTTACTGGTATATAGTAAGCTCTACGCGTTCATCGCGAATAGGTGTTCATTAAATAATAGCTTAAAACTATGCGAGTCTTGTGGTACTATATATTAATAATAATGAATTTCGTATCGCAATAAAAACACAATCTCATAATGAATGAAGAATTTCATAGAAAATATAAGCAGGGAGATTCTCTCACATATTTTATCTAAATAATTTCCCACCTTAACAATATAGCTCACACGAGGATTTTACGAGCATTCGGGCACTTGGCTTGCCAGATTCTTCAATTACGTGATTACGTCTCAGCAAACACGACTTTTCTTGTCGTGAA
This sequence comes from Synergus gifuensis, assembly GCA_904066015.1. Taxonomy (NCBI): domain Eukaryota; kingdom Metazoa; phylum Arthropoda; class Insecta; order Hymenoptera; family Cynipidae; genus Synergus; species Synergus gifuensis. The sequence continues at coordinate 5,174,604 of CAJFCO010000131.1, forward strand.
TTTTAACACTTTTACTTCTCACTAGGTGAAATTGTCCTCCGGAAGAGAATAGCGTATACTCTTAGTATCTAAAGCACAGTTTTCACTATTCTTTTTTTAATTCACCGTATGAGGAACGTAAGGCTGAATGTAAGGTCCGGTTAAGATGTATTGCACTGCGACGACCATTAACTGTGGCGCACTCCATCTGATGATGTATGCACTTCCTGAAACAGAAATGCATTTCGCATGTTATTTCCCACTGCAAGTACACCGAAAAGGCGGAAGAAGGAAAAAGACTCTTTGGATGAAGAATGACTGATCGAGGTAGGGAAATAAAGTATAACTGAGTAGAAACAAGAAAGGAAAGCAGAAGTTTAAGAAAAGACAGGGGAGGATTTCTCGAAACTTTTGTCAAAATCCCTTGTGGCCATTTCGATCGTCCATCACGTACGACTCTGTCAGATAATATGTAAGACTTTCGGAATTCTATCAAGTAGTGAATTGGTGATGTTCCTCTGTTGACACGAAAAAACAAAACAAAAAAAAAAAGAAAAGGGAGAATGTAGCATTCTTCCTATCTTAAAAAAGAGATGTTACCGATATATCGAACACATTGTTGTCGAAAACCTGATTGGTTCCTTTAGAAATTGCGCAAATTTGTGTGAAATTTATCGAGTTTGAAAATTATCTTTAGACTATTTTCGTTGTCAAAAAGATTACTAATAAAAAGGTTATAAAAAGATAGAAAATAATTTAAAGTGATAGAGAAAGTTTTAAAAGATTTTTAGGAATTTTACAAAATTTCACTAGATTTTAAGGTATTTTAATGGATTTAATGAGATTTCATGGAACCTTGAATAATGTCAAGGAATTTACAAGGGTTTTTCGAATTTTATTAAGATTTTAAAAATATTAATTGATTTCACAGAAATGTTAAGTAATTTTCAGAGATTTTACGATATTTCATTGGATTTTCAGGAATTTCAAGGGATTTCATAAGATTTCATGGGATTTTAAGTAATTTTATGGGATTTGATGATATTTTGGGAGATTCTAAGTAATTTATGAATTAAGTAAAATATTAAGTAATTTTAAAGACATTTAGTTCCAGAAATTTTAAAGGATAAGGTAAGATTATGTTGGATTTTCACGAATTTCAAGGAATTTCATAAGATTTAATGGAATTTTAAGTAATTTTATGGGATTTGATGATATTTTGGCAGATTCTAATTAATTTTAAGCGACGCTAAGGTAGTTTATGAGATATTAAGTAATTTTAAGGAAATTTATTTATTAAATTCATTTATTTTATTCACAGTAAAGAATTTGGTGAGAATATATTGGATTTTCAAGAATTTTAAAGAATTTTGAGTAATTTTAAGCAATTTTAAGAAATATCAATTGATTTTGCAAAATTGAAACGAATTTCATAAGGTTTCGTAGGATTTTGAGTAATTTTAAGAGTTATAGCGATAGGTTTTGTGGAATTTTAAGGAATTTTATGGAACATGAAAGAATATTAAGGAATATCAAGTGATTTTACGAAATTTGAAGGAATTTCACCAGATTTTCAAGGATGTTCAAGGCATTTTAAGATATTGTATGGGGTACTAAGTAATTTTAAATAGTTTTAAGGGATTCAAGGGATTTCATGGAATTTTACGAGATTTAATTGGATTGTCAAGAATTTTAAGAGTTTTCATGACATTTCATGGGATTTTAAATAATTTTAAGGTATTTTACGATATTTTATGGGATATTTAGTAATTTTAAAGACCTTTAAGGAATTCAAGTAATTTTACAAAATTTGAGTGGATTTTCAGGAATTCTAAGAGATTTAATCAGATGTAATAGGATTTGGAGTAATTTTAAGAAATATCAAGTGAATTTACGAAATTTAAAGGAATTTCAGCAAATTATATATCAAGCATTAAAAATTCTCAATTATTGTTTCTACTAGTAAAAGGTGTGCAAAAACGAGAAATTAATCGGATCATAATTGCTAGTTAAAGATTAAAAGATGGTTGCATTCTATTTCAGTTACTAGTTATAGTGAAATAATAGTTAAAAACTACGTAATAGTTAAAAACTATTATTTTACAGTAATAGAACTACAATCTCAGTTAGTAAGGGTAACTAAATCAATTAAGAGAGTATTAAATTGCTCTGTGTTAAAAGTTTTTCATACAAAACTGGAATATGGGATGGATATTGGATTTTACGCTGACTGAAAATCCATGTCAAATAACAATTCGAATATTCTCTCATTCGAAAGAAAGCCAATGCCGTTCTTTTGAGAAAAAAGTAGTAATGATTCGAGCTGTTTTAAATAATATATAGTTCCTGATTACTCGGGTTTTTCATGATATTACACAATATAACTGCGCAACTAATTATAAGAGAATCGAATAAAATTGAGTGCGCTATAAACGAGAGAGGGAGAGAGAGAGAGAGAAAGAGAGAGTGACAAAAGAAGACAAAGGAAAAGTGATATGTGTCTTTTCAAAGTAACTTGAATGCTTTTTCATTCGACTTTCATTCTAGTTGCGTTGTTGATGATTTTTCTTTGTTGTCGCAGTAGGACTAGGGTAGTGTTGAACCTGATTTCCAACATTATTTCTTATACAATTTCTAATTATATGTCAATATTACCAACTGATAATATAAATAATTATTTTTAGCTCTCATGTTAATTTTCAAATAGTATAATAATGTACATTATTTATTTACATTTTGTTGGAAAAGGGAGAGGGACTTTGATTGGAAAGGTGGAGAGGAGTCTGGAGGTAAATGGAGGGTATAATAAATCATGAATATATTGAAATTAGAAACAAATTAATACTGTTACAAATATCCTGCTGTACCAATAAATGAATAATGAAAGGAAATGAAGATATTTCGACCTATATAAGGAATCTCGATTCAAAGCTTATCTGTAGAAATTCACTTGGAAGAACACGAAAAAAAGATATACTTTTTTTAAATTTTCATCATCTTGTTAACTTCAATCTTAATTTAATTTCATCTAATTCTGAAAGAGATCTGTGACCATTCAGAACTTTTCAGTCATCTTTTTTTATGCATCATATATACCTAAGGGAAGATTTTTTCTTGAGAAGAGAAAAAATTAAAGAAGAAAACATTCTCTATTACAAATAATAAGTCAAATATTGCGAGTTGGTGATAGCAATTATTTTGACACTTGGACTTAAATAGGTTAACTAAATTCAAGTTTGCTGTATATATTCTATATCAATCGTCTCAGTTGATCGCTGAATATTTCCATAATCCTGTGTTTGCGATACTGTTTGTTCTCACCAAGGAGTTCAGACAGTTAGACATGACGTTGCATTCGAGTGGCGTTGATGACCCCAAAGGCAGCGACTGCTCATACATATTGCCATCTAGTCAGTTTATGCAAATTAAAGCGCACGAAGATCAATATTTCATTACAAAGATATTACAATTTTAAATGAAATTTAAAAAACTTTCAATATGACGATAATAGAGACAAAATTGATCCCTAATTTTTGCTGACTTGCAAGAAGGAAGAAACTTTCAGATAGCATGAAATAGTAGTAGACACATTCCGAGTAAAAGCTTCTCTGTTTGTTTGGAGAAAAAGTTGAGTAAAAGGCTTTCTGGAAAGTTAAGTATCCGGACTCAAGTTTACCGCAGAAAGTTTTCAGTTAGTGGACCGAACTGCGTATGTACCTAGATACCGCAGAATTTCTTTTTCGTTACCCCGATGGGACAAGTATTCATGTAATTATGCAGTAATTGGAAATTATTCATATTCAAAAAGGAAATTGAATTCCCTATTCTTACATATCGAAACATTATATATTTTCATGTTTCAAGTCTCCCTCTGGTATTTCTCAATGGACTTTTCTTTATAGGTGTGAAGTTACTTTCCTTCATTTTAGGGAAGTAGGTTTATTAATAGATAAACACAAGATACAGGAGCCTCTAAACAATATTACGAAGAAGATAATGCTCTGAAGATGCGTGGTTAATATTAACGGTGTACTATAAGGGCTGCGCGTGTTGTTCCTACATAATTTCCTAGTAAACGTACTAAAGGATGCTTATGCATATTTCAGCAGGTAGTACGACTGTAGGGATTCTGTAGCTGATGTTGCCGCTCACATTGCCGATAACGAAACACATCCGTATACGGTATAATGGCGCGAGAGAAATACACAATGCCAACCAATACGATAAACCCCCGGGCAATGTAGCATGCTCGTCCTTCTACGGCTGTACACCATTTTCCAGTGCATTTCACGCGATTCTGACGATTACAATCTATCGCTTTGACGTCAATCTTTCAATTTAATATTTATTTAATATTTTAATGTCTCGTGATCGCACTGACAGAACTATTCAAGTTTAAAAAATATCCATGTGCTTTTCGACTCGCTAATTCTAAATTTGATTTCCAACATTAGCTCTAATTCAATTCAAACTTTTTATAAAAAGTTGAAACAATTGAATTAGAGCTAATTGAACTTAGATGTATAATATTCAGTTGCCACGAGAGGAAATCTGTTAGTCAAAGCGTTTCTCTCGGCTTTCATAGGGTTTCCAATGGTATCAAAAGGTTCGGACAGTACTCGATATACGATACATCAGCAGGGTCGATCACGATGCCACAGCTATGAAAAAAATTTGATACCACTGCAATGGATTTTGAAAGCAAATCCCTGAGTCTTCGTTGTTTTGGAACCCATCCCATATCAGTTCACTAGAGTGCAACTGCGATTCAAACTTCCCTATTGACTGACAATATGACGCGGTTTTCAACACTCGGTTGCGGCACTTCCGGTTTTGTCCTCGACATATGGCGAGATGGTTCAAATATTTTATATCATGTCTATTATGCGCACAAGAACGTACACAACATTTTGCCAGCAATTGTGGTATTAAACTAACGAATTATGGTTTTCTATTCATCAGAATTTAAATCGCGTACTATGTAGAATGTTTTATCTATATGTACATTGTTCTTGGCTACATATGCACAAATTTCAGTTTCGATTTCCCGTCAAGCATTACACTAAATCGAATGTAATCGCAGCATGCTCAGGAAGAATACTTGCATGAAGTATTGGGAGATAAAAGTTCTCCTTCGTTTTGCAATTCTTCTAAAACCCCAACGAGCCAATATGTAACGGGATTCAACCCTGCTGCCTACTTTCTCAGATAAGCACTAGTCGACGGATCCTATGGAGTGGTGGAACGTACGATCGGTGCTGGAAGTGTAGGTAATTCAAACCCGCTTAACCCCGTATTTTCAAAGTCATACGAATAGTAACGGTCTTTGGGGCAAAGTACGCGTTGATCATACCCTCTTTGAATCTTACAATTCGATTAATTGATGAAACACTGACATAAAATTGTAAAAATGACTAGAGTTATTTTAATTTATTTAAATTCTTTCGTATTCTTTAAATTACTGTAAATTCCTTCAATGCTTTCAATTCTTTCTTTTTTTCCCGGTCATATTTCTTTTTAAAAATAATTTAATGATGAGAATTTAAAAATTCAATATAAAATTACGAGGCTGACGAAAGAATGTGAAAAATATGTGTATCCTTCTTTTACTGCAACCTTATCCCTAGGAAGATAAGCCTTGAGTTAGTATATATGTGGTAAGGTTAGGATAAGATAAACCCCATAGCTTCACAGGGAAGAGCATGAGTTGAGTTGGAAGCGGCCCACGTACCAGCTATATCCTTCGCTTACCTTCGACCTCCGACCTACGAGAGCACCCAACTCCCTTTCTATCCTGCAGGTCTCGTCTTCCTTCCCATTCGAGCCTAACCCAACCTTTTGCCCCGTCATAACCGATGCTTCTGTGTATAGCAATTCTCGCAAGGTGAATAAAGTCCTGCAGAATTTTACTGTCGGTGAATGTATGCAATATGAATCTGATGTATAGTCTGCAACCGGCAACGTACATATATGGTATATAAAAAAAATACCATTCCCTTATGAACATTTCTATTCTTCTTACATCTTTAATTTACTTTATTTTAATTACAACATAAAAAAGCACAAATTCATGACCAGCACACCTTTTGCTAGTAAAAAAAATAATTGAGAATTTTTAATTCTTGAAATATAAAATTTTGTAATTGTTTATCTAATTTCAGAAATCATCATGAGTTTTGTAAAATTCCTTAAATTGTCTTTATTATACTTCAAAATTTGGTGAAATTCTTTTAAATTTCGTAAATTCACTTGATATTTCTTAAAATTACTTAAAATTACTCAAAGAGCCATAAAGTCTCATTAAATCTCTTAAAATTTCTGAAAATACTGAAATTTTGTAAAATCTATTGGATCCATTCAAAGTCTTTAAAATTACTTAATATACTGTAAAACATCGTAAAATCCCTTAGAATTACTTAAAATTCCATTAAATATCGACAAATCCCTTAAAGTTATTTATAATCCTATGAAATTTCATGAAATCACTTAAAATTCTTGACAATCCCATGGAACCTCGCAAAATTACCATAGAATATCTTAAAATCCCTGTAACATCCTTCAAAACCTGGTAAAATGCTTTAAAATTAATTAAAATTACTTATAATTGCATAAAGTCTCATTATACCTCTGAAAATTAATCAAAATTCCATGAAATTTCGTTAAATAAATGTTCTTCAAATTACTTAATATCTCATAAAATATTTTAAATTTGCTTAAAATTACTTAGAATCTTCCAAAATATCATCAAATCCTATAAAATTACTTAAAATCCCATGAAATTCCTGAAAATCCGATTAAATCTCGTAAATCCCTTGAAATCCATTAAGTCAATAAAATAACTTAATATCCTATGAAACATTGTAAAATCTCTGAAAATTACTTAAAATTCCATGCAATTTCGTAAAATCCTTTAAAGTTTCATCAAATTCATCGAAATACCGTGAAATCACTTAATATTTCTAAAATCTCAATAAATTTCGTATAAAGCCCTTTTGTGAAATCACATTAAATCTCTTAAAATACCTTAAAATTCAATGAAATTTCGTAAAATGTCTAAAGGTTTCTCAAATTACTTAAAATTCCACAAAATATACAGTCAAATTCCTCAAAATTACTTTATAATCCTTTAAAATTTCATAATTTTTCCCAAAATATGTGAACCAAAAGTTTATTTGAATCAAATAAACATTTCTTTGGCCCTATATCAAAGAAATGTTTATTTGATTCAAAAAAACTTTTTTCTGGGTGTGGGATTGGAAAAATTAAGGGATTTCAAAAGTATGCAAAATAATTCAGAGATTTTAATTTTTGACTTATAAACATTTGTAATTCCTAGTCTAATTTTAGGAATCTCAATTTTGTAAAATCCCTCTAAATTCCTTAAAATTATTCAAAGTCCCATTAAATCCCATTTAAACCTTCAAAATATCTAAAAATCCAATGAAATTTTGTGAAATTCCTTCAAATACTTTAAAAGTTTTAAAAATCACTTAAAATTCCACAACATATTTATCGTTAAATCTTTTAAGATTTCTCAAAATCCCATGATCTCTTAAAATTGCTAAAAATCTAATGAAATTTCGTAAAATTCCTTGAATCTCTTAAAAGTCCTTAAAACTATTTAATATCCCATAAAATATTTCAAAATCCAATAAAACTTCGTGAAAATCCTTGAAACAACTTTAAAGTTTCTAAAATTACTTAAACTTACTTAAGATTGTTTTTAAATTCGATACATTCACACAATTCACGCAGTTTCTAAACCAATCAGGTTTTTAACAACAATATGTTCGATATATTAGTAACATCACTTTTTTAAGATAGGATATTATATTAAGAAGTGTTTTATTGATTCAGAAAAATAAAAAATCATTAGACAAAGTTACTGCCAAATATGTGTCAAAAACCTAGTAACATTTGATTGGGTTTGAAGCGAAAATTAAGTCTTATAATTAGAGCTAATTGAACTAAGCCATACTAACGTCATGTGCGTAAACGGTCCTTTAAAAATGTTTTCACACACTTGCGTTTTCGAGAGTAAAGCACGTGCTGGTTAATATCTTGTACACTTGTGCACATATATGTTGCTACTTTGTAGTTGACGACGTGATGTTGCGTTTACTAATATTTACATTAAATGGGGTCCTTTTGGAGCGTCGATTTTCGCTCCACCAACTAAGCTTAGAAACGGAGGTCTAGAACAACATTATAAATGTAAATAGCTTTAAGTATACAGGAAAATCAAAATCTCAAATAAGATCTGCATTTATTTATCATTAGATTGTCAAAGCTTTTTCACCATCAAAAGAATATACGTACGAAAAAACTCTGATGATAATGCGTGACGAAATTTATGGATGAAGCCTTATGTTGCAGATTCCATATCAAATCGTTTTACAATAACGAGATAAATATAGACCTTCCTCGTAATGATGCAATTTCTAAGTAGATAAATACTGATTTACCTCTTTGAAAATGATAAATGTACCTGTTGCTTTACTCCAAAGATAGATTTAGCAAGATAGCTCAATACCTCAGCGACCTCGGTGGCCCTATCGAGGCTTAATTTCCGGAAGCTGAAGACACGACCTCCTATCTGTTAAAAGGTTTTCGATCATACTTAAAAGGGTATCATAAGCGGATAGTGATAAATCCTCAATGACTTCTTCTCCTTTCAAAATTTACCACACAGGTTAACACAACTTTTAAGAAAATGAAAAACATCTTTTACATAATTAAGGTACTTAATTAAGGTGGCCAAGACTGGGACATCAGTTATCTTAACTATTTTCCTTCAAGTGATTCACTGCGAAATTTCAAATACCATAATAATTAAAATTGAATACATAGTAAAAACTCGTGTCGTATTTTATTCTATTCTATATTCTATTCGTATTCGGCCCATTTTATGAGCGAATTTGGTTTTTTAAAAGAAGGGATAAAGGTTGCACAATCTCCTTGATTACTACCTACTTGGATGGGATTTTTTCTGTGCAAATGTAAAGCATTATTATTTCTTAGAAAGTGCTTCCCGTGGAACTGCTCAAGTATACTTTAAAGGTATACATACTTTTGAAATTTATGTATCGCGTTATTGTACTCGTAAAAAAGCACCGAGAGCTTTGCTTTCCCTTCCCTCTGAAGCAACGTCCTGGAAGCAGCTTGCGGAATTGTTGCATAAGCAATATCACGCTGGAATACACACGCATGTGCAAGGTGCAGGTGGTTTTATGTGCACATGCGTAGGTGAACGAATCTATTGCAACTTCACAGAATATACCCTGAGTCGTTTCTAGCAGAAATGAACAATTGTCATATATTTTATTCGAAAACAATGCTGTAATGTTCAGTTTCTACTGCATTAATAAATTCCCTATTGCCTCGTATCAAGATCGTTACATTCCAGAGGGAAATGCAGAATAAGATTTAAGATTTATAGCTAGATTCAGTGATGAAAGACATACATAGTTTTTAAATCAACTAGCAATTATGATCCGATTAATTTCACGTTTTTGCTCTCACCTTTTTTTAGTAAAAAAATAATTTAGAATTTTTAATTCTTAAATTATAAAAGGGGGAAGGTATTTACTAACCTGTGTATGTATTTTTCTAGATTTTTTTATCGGATTTTTTGCAATTTGACTTTCAAATGACCTTGAATCTGATATGCTGGAGGTCAACGGATCTCGGATTCGAATGCAGCGACCTCAAAAACCTATATATGTATTTTTCCTGTTTTTTTTTTTAATTAGGGTTTTTCCTGATCTGTAAATATACGAATACACACACACACACATATATATTAAATATTGATATATTAAAAACTGATATAAAAAAAGGCATGAAAAGTTTACTATATAAGAAGTAGTCTATTTAATTTCTCAAATAATATTCACTAATAATTTGTTCGATATATTGGTATAACATCTCTTTTTTAAGATAGGATTTGACCAAATATTCAACACGCAGTAAAATATGTAAATATTTTTTGGAATAACCAAAAATGTTCCTGACTTGTTTTGCAACCGAATGTCGTACGTGCGTTCCTACCTGTTTCTTTCTATGGAGAAGTCGAAACGCATGTAGCCATAATTTGCACGTACCAAGGAATATTCGAGTTGAGAGATATTAGCGAGTTTGAAAGAAAAGTTTAGAAGAGCTCCACGTGAGAAATATGCTGCGAGAAAGGACGCGTGTTCTTAAAGTTTTTCGAGAATCGGTGCACTGCATATCGTGAAACCATAATGTGAAACTATTTTTCTTTAAGATCATGCGCTCAAATCAATACAATACGCGACCTGTTCCTCTTATACTTTCTTATCCTGGAGATACTTTTCTTTCCAAGTTTTTTAAACTTTACAACACACTTCGCTTTCTTACTCTTTGTCTACTTCTTCTACAAGAAAACTGACATAAATTTCGCGAGTCTTGCGTGTCAACATGAAGTCTATACTCTATAAAGTTTAGATCTAAACCTAAAAAGAGAAGATTTCGACCGATAGGGGACGAGGTTGTAGCCACAGGTCGATCGTGGTTTTAGCAGCTGCGGGCAATTCTCTCCTAGTTTAGCACTAGTCTTAAGGGAGTTCGACTACGAAGCACGTTGTTGAACGCTACAGGCGTTTCGCAATAATCTCAACAGTTAATTTTGTATCGGCAAAGTTGGTTCATTTGCCATTGTTCAGAATAATAGTCTGCTGATAGTACTAAGCGTCTCAAATATGTATATGTAGTACGAAATATAATCCATAAATGTGAGGTAAATAGCTTAAGAAATTTCTGAACCGTGATGATTTCTTACACATGAAATATAAAGATTTGATAAAATATCTTCTCTGGTATAGCTAGCATAGCTTCATTTCTCTTTACGCGGAATGATGAAGAAAGTTTAAGCCACTATCATATCCTTTCCTCCTCAAGTTTTGACGAAGGTACAAAAGAGTCATACAAGACGGCCATTTTAGCTAAGTTTCTCGGCTTTAAACATCTGGAACATAACTTTCTCTGTAACTAGAGGAAAGTTAATAGTGTAGATGTAGAAGGATCTAATCGCCGTCCTCAAGCGACGATCCATTAATTACATACACCCTCAGATTAGGTTATCCCAGCGCTATATAACGACCAGCATTCTCTCAGATAAACAGGTAGCAACTTTTAGCATCCAGGGACTCTCTTCCCATAAGTGCAAGACACTTTGGCGGAATGGCGGTATTGCACCGCTCGCCATATTGCGATTTACGGCAGTAAGCTGCTCGCATCGATGTGGTACTACATAGACCAGTGCAACTTTGTCGATGTCTCTCGGGTGTCCCTGAAATAATCCTAACGACTTTACTATATCTTACATATTGGAAAAGGAACAAATATATATTCATACATACAATAATTAGAACACTTTCCTAATTTCAACACGGTCAAACGAAAATGAAAAGAAATGGCTGAATTTACACGGAGAAGAATGGATATTCAAACTTAATATCTGGATAGTCAAAAAATTGAATTACAAATATGTTCATCCTAAATATCCAGATACTTAAACTGAATATCTTTAGATGGCTGTCACATAGTTCAGTATCCAAGATATTAAGCTTGAATATCCACTTTTATCTGTGTACCATTTAAAATAGTCAACATGCGCCTTTTTCCTGAAATTTAGTAAGTTTTACTATTTCAAATTGTAACTTTTACAAAGAAAATAGCAGTTTACAATTTTCTTAGCAAAAATTACAATTTTAAATAGTAAAAGTTACTAAATTCCAGGAAAAATGTGTTCAGAGCGCATATTGATATATTTAAAATATTACCATATTTTAAATGGTAAATTCAGCCATTTTATTTTTTTCTGTGAATGCAATAATCTGCTTATTTAAACCAAGATTGTAAATTCGACCGCTCGCGTTTCTCAGATATCAAGCTCTCACTCTGTGAATAATTCTGGCGTAAAATAAAGGCGTGTTTACCACGTGGTTTAAATACAGTTTTCGCAAGCACAGCTCAAGCGCCTCAGGGCGCCGACAACTATATATGTGTATTCCGAATAAACCTTCTCGGGTTATAGAGAAGTCTCAAGGGTCGCAAAATTTCCGCTTGAAATTTTGCAGCTTTTCCAACGTCCCTCTATATCCATCTGTTGGCCTGTGCCAATTAACGACAAGCCGTCGCCCGTGAAAATAAGCTCTCATGTTTCAAGCTGTTTGACGCATCTTTGGCCATGCTCGAAAAAACGATATGCTCGATTGCACCAGACTAAAAACTCTGTAGCTACTTTACGAAAAGACTCCACGAATCTATGAAAGATGCTAATCTATACATTATTTTTATTAGTGAAAATCCATACTAATGAAGCTTCTTTTCTCTTAAACTATCACTGTTAAAAAAAACTGATCAAAATTTAATATATAAAATATATGGTAATATATTACATTTAATTTACGGTATATGCAAATGACTTTACAAAATGTATATATTAAAAGTATATTCATTTTGCAAACATTTTTAACAGTGTATGTATT
>CAJFCO010000137.1:0-37450 GCA_904066015.1 Synergus gifuensis
CGCAGCTGTTGAAAAACCAGGCTCGTGCCAATGTCCCACCCTCTCCATTTTGACCTCTCTCTTCCCCTCTCGCTCTCTCAGGTGTTTTTATCTTTTTTATTTCTGAATCTATAAAAGGGAAGACGGTTTACGATATCGAGGGGGAATTTTCTCTTTTCGCGCATCCGAAATCTGATAAAAATGGCAGGAAGGACAAGGTAGGTATATGAAAATTGAAATATTGAAAAATCAAATTGGGGTAGAAAAGGTCGAGTTCTTTCAGATTACGGGAAGAATAAAAATAATTTCAAGGATTTTAAGGGTTTTCACGGAATTTACAATTAAAGAATTTCAAAAAAATTCAGAAGAGTTTAAAGGTGTGCAAGAGATTTCAAAAGATGACATAAGGAAGAAACTCTATGATTGTGACAACCACAGAAATAGTAAAATATGGTACAACTACTAATTAATAGAATTGGTCAACTATTCAATAATAGTTGTGATTGTTTCCACGTAATTGTTATGGTTGTGGAAACCTCATTAAATAGTAGTTTTATACCTATTTTACTATTTTACTATATTTCTATGGTTGTCACAACCACAGCAGTTTTTTCTGTGCAAGTAAAGGGTTTTTGGAGAGAAAATTAAGTTTTTTAGGAAAAGGATGAATAAAGTTGTAATAAGTTTGGCATATTAGGTGGAGGGCTTTATGAAGGTCGGTTAAGGGACAGGGGGCGAAGATTGGTATGAACAGCAAATTAGTAGAAAGCACTGGGTCACATCTGGAGGAGACGAGCCCCAATCCATGTCCTGTGATTTAGTACCGCCCGTCCACATGACGCATGGTCTTCATTACTAAATTACACGTCGGTTCTACGAGGTGGAGTATTAGTTATTGACCGTTTTCACATCCTTCGCGATTCAACAGGCAGTCGAGCAAAAGGATCATGAAAATAACAATTTTTTTTATACTTTCTTTTATACACTTTTTTCATATTTCCGTTATCATTAACTTAAACTAATTTATTATTATTTTATCCTCCTCCTCGTAATCATTCTCTAATGTATTAATAACTATTGTCTGCTTATATATGTCTATTAATGTCTTAAATAATCATAGCACTATTTTAAAGTAACCCATTACATTTAGAAACAATCACGGAAAAAACTGTTATGATTGTGACAACCACAAAAATAGTAAAATATGGTACAACTATACAATTTATGGTTTCCACAACTACGATCGTAGTTGTAGCAACCGCAAATTATTAGTTGTACCATATTTTACTATTTCCCTGGTTGTCACAACCATAGAGTTTTTTCGGTGATGAATTTGTATTTGTTTCTTGATTTATCCTACTACTTACGTCTATATCCTATACTCTTACCAAAAATCAGTAACATTTGTTCGTATAAATCTCTTGGAAGCAAATGACGATTTCATGGGGAAATGATAACCATTTTCAAAGGAGATACTTACTGCATGTGCAGATACTTATCGTTGTGCAGCTTGGTTAACGGGATCGGGCAAGTATCTTTATGCTTTTATACCTTTATACTTTTATACCTTTGTAACACGTTGGAGATTCTACGAGGGAGAACCAATCGACGAGTATAATAGAGAACTCTAGCGGTAATGCGAAGATCGTAATGGAGACGAAGATGAATGAGGGGGAAGATCAATACAATATCTACCTGTGTCGTCTATTTATATCATCTTCAATCTCATCTCAAAACAATATTTGCTGTATGTATCCACAATCAACTTAGACACTATAGTTAACATTTTCTTCATTTTGTTTCAAGATAAAATAATTGGGTAATTGAAATTAAAAATATAGAATTTTAACATGACATTTCAATAAAGATGCTGAAGATACAATGTTAAATCTTGCAAAAGAATCAGGATCGATATAATGTGAATCTTTCTTCGCAATAGAGATAAAGAAGGAAAGAAAATGAAGAAGAGATTTGTATCTTTATAGTATATTTTCCAAACAAGAAACTAATGTGATTAAATCACATTTGACATTATCTCAATGTCTTGTACAAATCAATTAGGGACAGTAAAAGGCACTCACGCTGTTAGCCACCTACCACTTTGCTATAATCCATTCGAATACCACGTGTTGTATGGTAAATGTACCACATTATCTCTGTTTGTACCCTATCAAGGACTTGTTGATAGGCCCGATTTACATGCGTGCCGCAAGCTCAATTCATCGCGTACGATTGCATATAACAGAATTAGCAGATGCATCGAATGGCTTCAAGTTAACAACCACAAAGCCATTATAGGAAGGATATATCATGAGTTTTTGAAAAAGAAAAAAATAATAATAATGATTCTCCTTCTCATACTATTGTAAAATCCCTTGAAATTACTTAAATTTACTCAAAATCCCATAAAATATTGTTAAATCCTTTAAAATACCATTAAATGTCTTGAAATACGTAGTTTCATCAAATTTTAACTTATTTGTAGATCTTAAAATTCTTGAACTTCAAACTGAAATCATGTTATTTTGTATCTTATATGCGTATATATAATATTGCTCTTATGAATAATAAACACTTTATCCTTATTATCAATCACCTTGAACTTATAGATTAACTGAATTTAGATTAACTTGTATAGATTATCTTAAAACTTGTTTCAACTACCACTAATTTTGGCAGCCCAGCTGGTAAGCTCAACAGCCCTCTTACACTATAAGACTCTTAGAGCATTATTTTTAAGTACATGATCTTAAACTTCATGCTCTTGAACACGCGAACATAAATCCTGGGTGCGATAGCACAGTAGCTCTATAGTATCAAAGTAGACAGCTACAAAAGGCACGTGTGGAGATGATCGTCTACAGGTGCGTGTGGCGGAGTCTGCATCATTTTTCCAACATCCCTCTTCTTTTTTGAAAAATATTTTTCTTGCTTTCAAGTATATAAACTGAACGCGCAACTTATATTATACATCTAGCATCTTTTTAAACGTGCTGGAAAAGCAATAGCCACTCGGGTAATAGCCCATCTAATGGAAACGTGTTTTTGCTGGGTATAGTTGGGTATAACCGACACTGCTTGGGTGTTCGACGAGCGTTGTTATTCCCCAATGTAGTGATTAGCCGGCTGCGTCATAGATAGTCATGACCAAACTGCTCATTATATGCATGAATATACCGTACTTGAAAAGTTACAATTTCAATATCAAGTGGAAACGTGATATTGATATTGATTACTATGAAGTGAGACTCTCTTATTCAGTTTTTGATTATCGCAAAAATTTGAATAAACTATTTCAAGTTACACATTTACGATCATAAAATAACATTGAAAGAATGCCGTGCTGGTATGAGCGCGCGCATTAATACTCATTATGATGTGTATGCGTGAGTCGTCTATAACAGGAAGAATGTTTAAGGTCTCTGTTTAAGGGACAAGACAATGAGTGTAAATAACTTTAATTGTGTAATTTACATTTTCCTTAATCACCGAACGCAGACCACAAAGCATTAATTTATTAAAATTGACTTTCCTTCAGTAAAGGGGCCGATTCTCTTACTCTGCCTGTACCTATCTACTTCTTCTCATTCACACTGAAATTCCGTTGTAAACCGTTCATTTTATTTCAGAAGGAAACTTACATACTAATTTTCTGACTAATTTCCATATTTGAATTTTCCAAGTACTTTAATCATTCGTTTATGAGACTAATTTCCACACAATTTATATACTTTTTAAATTTTCTAAATGTACTTTTGCTAATAAATTATTTCTATTTTTAGAATCTGTCATGTCTTGAGAAGTGGATCTTCCTTGGCGCCTAAGGAGAGAAATAAAGGAATTAAGACGAAACATCAAGAATAACAATGATATAAGACGCGGTAACAGTTTATTGCATGCTGGGCACAATTATAATTCCGTGTCAAGTGTGTCTGTGTGAGTCAGATGCCACACGAAGTCAGCTGCCGCTAATTATTTCAAATGATACGAGCTCTTGAAGGAAGCATCATCAAAGACAGCAAAGTAATGCGTGCTTCATTTAATGTTCAGTGGTCAAGCTGCAAATAGAAGACTCGAATGACACTCTCTTTCCATCCAGTACATCTGTTGAAATTTCCTCATATCTTTTATTATTAACATCAGTAATTCTTATTTTAGAAAGATGTAATAAAGGAGCAAAACATTTAAGCAAACAAAAAAATGTGCAATTTAAATTTTATTATCAGGGATTTGAGATCAAGTTTTTTTTCTTTTAGCCTAATTCTTTATTATATTCGTTCGGTTGATTTAAGTTTGTTTCAATCTTTTGTCCTATTTCTCATCTATTTTTATAAAAAAAAAAAATTATCTTTCCACCATCTCGCACATCATTTACTAAAAAGGTTCAGAGAATTCTAAACAATCTAGGGTTTCATATTCGGTATATTCATACAATTTTCAATTCAATTAAGTTTTCGATAACAATTTTTTTGATATGTTCGAGATATTTAACAACAATGTGTTCGATATATGGTAACATCACTTTTTTAAGATAGAAGAAAAGAGAATAAGTACACTGTGATTCCTAAAATAATTTAATTCTCGAGACAACTTACTAATAAGTAAGAAAATTTTTAAGAATTTGACAAAGATATGTTGGAGTATAATAATGCCGTGGACCTTAGCACCATTAATCAGCGACAATGTCTCGTTTATTAGAATATCCTGGATTCAAATGTGGTTTTACCTGTTCCAACACTTCCCACGGTACACACTACTGTTACTTCTAAGAAAGTGATACGAGTTACTTAATGTTTACCGAATCTCGCACGCATCAGCGATTAGCGGTAATACGGACTATCGTGTCGACCAACACCAGCAGTAAACCTCGCACTTTTTATTTTCTGCTCGTTTACAAACGATTAGCGTTAGGTATCAGGAGAAAATTAAATTTCCTTATAATCGCCAGATATAAGCAGAGTCTGCGGTCTTTCAGGCGTAAAGGAGCATGGGGTGGTTGTATTAATGGGAATAAAATGACCATTTCTCTTTATCTCAGCTCAGCTTCGTACATACGTACCTATAACACAGAGAAAGAAAATGTTAAAATTCTTATCAATTTCTGATTAAAAAGCTGCAACACAAATTATCCTGATCATTTACAGGTCCAAATTTAACATTCCGAGCCCCAAATGTCTCTGAAATCTTCACATGAACAGGTGCTTTTCTCTTCGAATATTTTTATGACACCACCTTGAATTCTTTAGTACTCGCGGGGCGTACCGTTAGAGTAGTGAAACGTGGAATCAAGAAGTTCATGGTGGATAAGAAGCAAATAAAACTCGTCGTTGTGCTCGTAAATGTCTTCCTTCTTGCAATTTTACACGTACATCAAAGTGAATTTCTCATGCCGCAATGTGAAATAGACAGTAAGTCCAAGTTTTATTACTGTCATCTTACACATATCAGTTGGAAATTTGAGTCTTTCGGAATTTTTCGAATGGAAAATACCAAATCTGTACCGCGACAAATTCATCGAAATTGAGCTGAAAGCTGAAGGGAATGTTCGTTTAAAATTGAAATGCCTTGGACGATTTATTTGTCCTCCTTCGAATATAACGGATAAGTATTAAAGTAAACATGAGTGCATTTTAAAGCCTCGTAAAACGAATCACGTGCGTAATAGTTTAACGAGATTATTCACCTTTTTAAGGCTCGCAGGAATTTGTGCTGATTTCAGATAGATACTTATCATCTGTTCATTTTATTACCACCGAGAAAATCCGATCGTTAAATCATTTATAGGTATTTCATTTTGTAAAGTCATTTTTCCTAGAGGTCAATCATGTAATTCTTCCATTTTTCTATTGTTCATAAATTCTCGCAGTGCCATAAGCAATAAGAATTTGCTGGGAGTTAGTCGTTATTGAATTTTTCTCTGCCCTTCCTAGTTTTCTATAGTAGGGAATTTTACGGTGATCCAGTCTCGTAACAATGTAGGACATCGGGGCGGCCGTCTAAAAGCAGAATGTCACAATTTGTCAGACAGTTAGATAAAAGGGACCTTTTTGTTGAGGGTGAGCAAAATTTCGTTCTAGGGAAAATTTTGAACTAGAAAAAACTGGCCATGATCCCATTGGGACCCCATTAAAATTTCTGCACGGAAAGTCAAGAGTCAAAGCTAGAGAATCTCTGTGACAAAATATATTTGAACTTTTAGATTTGTTTTATGAACACCAAGGTCTTTGGGAATCTCTAATCTTACTCTCTCAATCTGAATTAGTGAGAATTGCCCTTCTTTTACTGTACAATGTATATATTGTATGCGGACGCCCTCATGCAGCAAGCTAAGCTATAAAGCACAGAGGAAACCTCGCAACTTTATTTTATTTCATTCAATTCTTCACGGGCGACAATCGCCCTAGGAATATGGAATCAAGTTGTTACTGCATGAAGAAGAAAAGCAGCATATAGTAGTTTCTGCCAGGGGCGACATGAGACACATGCCGCATAACCAAGTGGCGCGCACACGCGACCATAAAGTATTGCCTATTTCCCATACGCGATTGGTACACGTTATTCGGTATATATTATATATGTATTATATATTATATATGTATATGTATGTATGCAAACCTTTCCAAAATAACAGATCAGAGACATAGACACATCTGAAGGTCCAAGGACTTTAAAATTAAAAACCTGAAACAGTGAATTAAACAACATGCCATAGAATTTTTATGTTTTTTCAGGAGAGGTTTACAATTCAACTGATCGATTATATATCTACTTCTAACTTGAAGATATTTCAGGATATTGCAATGACTTCAGAAGATGTCATTGACTTTAGGAAATTTCAAGAAAATTTCAGCAATTTCAAGTAACGAAGTAACACAAATTGAATTAATTTGAATTCACTGACTTCAGGAGATTTTACTGAATTAGCTATCATGTAGTCTGACTCGTCTGATCCTTTATTTTATTTTTCTTGCATTCTGCCTTATTCATGAAGGCATTTCAAGAGACAGGTATTTTAAAAATCAAACCACTCGGTCTTCGACAAGCACGTAGAGCAAAATCATTATTATCCTAAGTGTCGGTAGTTTTAGTTCTCGTCGGTGATGTATTGCACACCTCATCAAAGTGGGACATTATGTCAGAGTATCCGTTCACGGGATCGAACAGTTAAATAGATGCTTTCGTCAAATGGGATAATAGTAAGTTGGATAATAATAGTAAAGGTTCAACACTTGATGCGAGTAACAAGAATAAATTTGGATAATAAGACAACTATAACATGCTATTTTATTTTTAATAATGCGTTTTCTGTTTCTTAATCAAGGGTTATAGCATTGTAAACTTTTCCTTGTCTATTTGTTTTCACTTTACAGTTTCTAAAGCCAACGCAAAATATTGACTTTACAAGTTGAATGCAGACATTTTTCCGCACTAACTAACAACTTCCGCACGTTTCTAACAAAATGTAGCACAGTTTTGAATTTCTTCAGCAATTTTTCATTTTTATTATTAGCTATCGTCTATCGAGCAGTAAAAACGTTATGGATGCAACATATGAAAACATGTATTCTGACGAGAGAGGTCATTTGTTGCAGTAGATTGAAACGAGCCTCGATCAATTTTCTCCATCGCCACTTAGAGACTCTCACGTTGCGTCGCCTTTTTGGAGAGAAGCTCACAGCGTCATTAGGCGAATGTAAGAGTGACATAGGCTCGCGCCATATTTGCATTGAATGTGCAGACATAAATGTCCGTCGAAGAGTCAGGACGTCGGTGAGTTACGTCTAAACGTTAATTGTGGATCTATTCTGTGATTTCTACCTGTACTAAGGCCAGTCATGGATGTCAGTCACTACAGCAGAGGTTTCCAATGGATTTTATGGTCCTTTCTGTGGCATCCTCGCACCCCGTCTTGCACTTTGGCTCCCCTTTTTTTATTTTATTTTTTATTTTTCATTACATATCCTTAGAGTGATTGGGTAAATTAGTACAATATACAACTTAGAAAGAATAATTCTTATGAGATGGGTGCCAAGAATACATATTTTATATTCAATGCTAAGAAAAAACAAAGTGTAAAAAACGAAGTATCCACTACTTGGGGTACGAAGTACTTCGTACCCCAAGTAGTGGATACTTCGTACCCTACATCAGTGTTATATTTACACTTTGTTTTTTCTGTGTGTCGCAAGTCTCCAACTATAAAATTTTTAAAAATGATTGTGTATTATGTTGATGATCAGGTCATCTGATTGCAAATTATACTCTATATGAGGCATTTACGAAAATTTTCGAATTTTATTCATTCTCCTTATATTAGTATGTTTATTTATCTGCAAATTTCTAGTAAGTGACAATACAGTGGTCATATAACATCTCGTGACTAGTTGACGAGTCGGTGCTTGCGCGAAAATGCATTTCGCAAATGCATTAACGTTCTCAGTGCGAGACATTGCGATAGGATATCGGGTGTTTCACTAATGATATACTACCGTGTTACCACGACGCGGTTGAGAAGCTGAATGGCAGTTTATGGTAATAAATGTATCGCAGATAGCAGGCGTTACGTTGAGTCGTAAATACCCACCAAGAAAATAAAGACCAGCCGGCACGTGTGTCATGAGCAATTCTACCAGTAAAGAAATGCATGTCGGCGTACTCACATTTAAAATTTGAAAACTCCTTTAAGAAAGATATAAGAAACGTCATTTTTACAAATTTAATCAAATATATTTTACTAGTAATATTATAGGCGTTCTAAAATACGCAGATCAAGTTTGGTTTGTCCTGAAACGTTCAATTAGCGTCGTTCAGAGAGATTCTCTTTTGGAATGTAGGTTCCTTGTATTTCTTACTTTAGTTGTATTGATTTATCTTTGAAATTGAATGTGGTATTGTATAGGATTTAACAATATTTTTGAAATTCAGAAGATTTGGATTTGGCGAGATTTCATTGGATTTTCAAGAATTATAAAGGGATTTAACGTGTCATGGGCTTTTTATTAATTTTAAGGTTTACGATATTTTGTAGGATTTTAAATTAATTTTCAATATCAAGTGATTTTAAGAAATTTAAATAAATTCCACATACTAGGTAAAAGTTTGAAACATGATCCTAAAATTAAGAAGATTTGCGTTAATATATTCTGCGAACCAACAAGCGATAAACTATAAGTTCATATTACATAGTGATTAAATTGATCGTGATTCAAAAAGTTTAATTGATGCAAATTAGTTAAACGGGGGGGTGATCGTAGATATTAAAAAACAAAAGGTTCGTAATATAGGACTACTTCCTAATTATTTTAAAGTAAGCAATAAATTATCGCAAATTTCCATACTTTGAACACGTTTCAAATTGTAAGATCTGTGATCGAATATTGCATAAACATACTAGAGAATAATTTACGAGTATCGTAAATTATTTTGTTATTTATTCATGTAAGTTAGGTTATTAATGCGTGACACTTTTAGTGCGATTGTCAGCTTAATTTATGCTAATTTTCCTTTTACTTATTTCCATTGAAAAAGTACAGTTAATTTTCAAAAATCGGGCGTTTATGAACTATATAGAGATTATTCTACAAATTTCGTAAAACGACTAAGCTTATTCATGAAAATTATTTTGTCAGTTTCACATTTTAATACCAAAAAATCAAATTTTAATAGGCGTGAATATTTTCCAATTGAAAGTGAATAAAAATAGTGACGTAAAATGGAAAAGAGAGGAAAAGTCGTGATGGTTTTGGTCGTTTTGGTTGTAGAGATGGAAAAGGGGGAGGAAAAAAAGTGATGCCGTAAAGCACTCAGCAGGGTGCGTGATCCGCTTACAAAAAGTCAGTCTCCGAGTTTTGCGTTACTGTATAGTGTAGTGTAATGCAATATATATGCCGAACGATGCAGCACGACATTGTTTTACTTTTACGTCCATGTAAAAATCGCAGATTTTCACCAGCAGAAAAGCAGCCGTAGTACTCAATCTCAACGGTACAGCTATAAGGGCGGATTGCGTAAGAGTTCATATATCATTTGTTACACGCTCGATAAAATAGAAAACCTTATATATCTTACTTTTTTTTACAAGTATAGGGATTACTTATTATTTACTTATTACTTATTACTCTAATCTTTTAATCCGAAATATGTAAATTAAGAAATAATTGCAGAGAATACCTGAAAAGTGTATTGAATAGCTTTACTATACTTGGTATTAGAGAACTTTCTTGGTATTGGAGAACATTTAAATGAATGAAATCTGGTGAATTTAGAGGGATCCAAATAAAGTTTTAATCATAGAAAGATCTAATGGGTCGACTTGACGTATACAGGTTTGTTCATAACAGATGGGCACATTTGAATATACGAGTGTATGTAAACCACATTCCTTGAGGGACGAATGTGCACCCAGTTTTTATATATCGCGTCTCCCCATCTGACCAAGGCGAGGCTGTAAAACCAAGCAGTTCCAAAAGACTTCTAGGAATTTTCTTTCTCGGCGCGGCTCCCGGATGACTTTATGTCACCGCTTTTGTCGCATAAACTCTTTCGGACCAAACTTCTTCCTCAGATGTGTTATGTTTCTTTACACTTAACTCTTTCCTGTAACATCTGGGGGAAAACGAACTTTTTAGTTAACTTCTGTGAATACATAGCTAGCCTACTTTTTAAAAACGAAAGTCCAAAGATTCTAAATAAGCAAGATACTCTATAAAACTTCCAATACATTGATTGGAATAGGTTCTGATAAGTTAAAAACCTACTTTTTAAATCCTAATAACTCTAATTAATTTGCTGAATACATATATAAAAAATTGAAAATGGAGACACTTGTACAAAATAATGAGTACGATTTCCAGGGTCAAACTAAGTCCAACTAAGAGCCAGGGTCAAATGGAACGATGCGATCGGGCGAATGGAACGAGAGGAATCCATGGTTCGAAATTGCCACGCGGAGGAGTGTGACGATCTCTTCAGTGGCACGATGAAACAATTAAATAATTATACGTGGGGTGTGCAAGAGGCTGTTAATAACGGCACTGAGATGTTTCCAGTCGCGCTCGGGGCGGCCATGTTTTTTAATAAGTTAAGTGACGACGCAGCTGCTCGTCTTAATGAAACATTAGTTTATATTTGCCGTGGGCCTCTGTATAACACTGACTTGGGTGATTAGATGAATGCGTGGACATACGACATTACGACATTGATATAAAAGTCGAGAGGCATTTACTTCTTGGAGCCTGTTTATTTTTAAGTGCCGGAGAGCGCCAGTGTCACAGTTATATAAAGCCAAGAAAAATATTACTAAACACGGTCAATTGGCGTTCTAGGACGGCCCGATGTTGGTTCAATCTGACCCGTGATGCATTCGACTTGCCGCACCACGTAACCTCGAAGGTCAACAGATGTATTTAGCAGGCTGTTTTCTGGCCCTATAAACATTTTTATAGGCCAGTCATTTCGTATTGAGTTTAATTAAATAGACTGTGTTATCATTTTTTTTTAGAATATTGAGCAGCAAACAATTATCTGATTGATAATATTAATATCTGGATTGAAGGAGAATATAGTATTATATCGAGTGTTATGTGATCCTCGAATATATTTTAATAAAAAATCCCTTGAAATCCTTAAAATTTTATCAAATTTTTTAAAAATCAGAGAATCGATTAAAATTATTATAAATCTCATAAAATTTCACAATATTTTTTAAATTCCATAAACTATTTTCTAAATTATTAAAATCTCTTGAATTCTTCTCTGAAAAAAGTAATGTAACGAAATGTCCCTAAAATCTCGCATACATCAAAACCTGCTCTCTAAAGAATCAGCGAAATTTAATTCGTTGTTGAATGACATGAAGTTGTAAGAAGTAAAATAAATAATCATGTTGGTCTTCTAGTTCGTTACAAAAGACTATTTAAAATTGAAAATTCGGAGAAAACTTTCTTTCGAGTTACTCTCATCTATCTTCTCTTTTTCAGCTTACCCTGTAGAAAGTCTGTTTTATTTCTTTCTTTGACTAAAGAGGCTATAACTTTCGGTTCAAGTTACTGATATGAGGACGAAAAGTAGGCACGTGGAATATCTTCTTTCGAATCAACATAATAAATTCAATCTCATGGCATCTGCCAATGGACCAGCGTTGGCTTGTCCTATATGGTGACCGCACGGACAAGGGCTTGAACGCGTGAGTGATATCAGCATATGCATGAAAGAAGGGTAGAAAACGTGAAGGGATGTTTTAGCATGGCTGGTGACTATATAGAGGATGCTATCGATCTTCAACAGTGGTTTTGGTCGACCACTCGATTGATCGCAAGACTAACACCCTGAAAACCGAGTATATATTATGCCAACGTGCGGCCATAATAAAATACAAGTGTGACAAGTGTGACAAGTGTCTCAGTTGAGAATATGAGATATGTATAAGTTTGAAGGAAAATCCTGTTTTTTGATTTCTCAAGAACAAGAAATAATTTTTTTTTTTTTTCATCAAGATTTTGCAACAACAATGTATGCGAGATTTTCGAGACATTTCGTGACATCTCTTTTTTTAAGATAGGAATCTTTGATATGTATGTGTAATTAATTAATGCATGAGTTAAAATTCATTTCAAAGTTGTTGAAATATCACTTCTTTATTGACGTTCCAGTAGCGTTTATGAAGAGCATATTACACTGGGCATCCCACGTTCGTGCGGTTTGCGTGAATATTCATCGAGACAATATATTATTAGCCACGAAAGTCGTTGAGATTTATGGTACTCGTCGACTGCCTTATGCATGAACAATTCTGTAATACCTGCAACAAAAAGTATTCGAAAAGAGAAGATTACCTAAACCGCGACATCATTGCGACAACTGTAAGTGGCAAAGTCGTGATTCTGTGCCATCTTTTTGCCGCTCCTTTATATTTTCATTATTTTTTCAATTAATAACGGAGGTAAATCTTCATACTCGCTTGCCTCTGTCCGAGATGAACGTAATTTCGATTCGTGAGGACTTTTCTCAAGTAATTAAAAAAGTCGATTTATATTTATGAGGCTTCACGAGGCGCTATGGAATAATTGAAAATGAACATTTCGAGTCCAGTCGAACTTCCTGATTGCTAATTACCCAAAAAATTTTAAAAGTTCTGGGAAAGAAGACTTTTGTTGAATAAGGCGCTGAAAATATCTCCTAATTTAAATAATACGAAAATCGGAGTTCTAAATGCATAGGAAGAAATGTGAAAGCTTCGGATTGAAATTCATTCCGTATGAATCCCAAATTTTCCGAATCATTCCGGAATTTTTATCCGAACCAAACAGTTGCATTCCGATCTAATTCGAAGGAAGTTTTCAATCCGAATAAATCCGGTCAATCCGAGTATTTATTCGAATTTTTCGGAATAATTCCAATTGATTCGGATAGACCGGATTCATTCGGATTGAAAGTTGGGATGGATTGGATTTATTTGGATTGAAAGGTCGGATTAATACTGATTAATTTGGATTGACGGATTCAATCGAATTGCTTTTGAATTCGCATTAGATCGAAATTAAACTGTTTGATTCGGATACAAATTCCGGAATGATTCGGATTGATTCGGAATGAATTGCGATCCAAAGCTTTCGCTAGGGTTGTATATCGATAGATTTACATCGATTTTGTGAGATTTTTGTATATATATATCGATATATACAATTGCGCAAAATAGGCGATTGCCAAGGAATGTAAATTTTTTAGCTAAATCACAAGTCAGCAATTGTCTGTGCGTACGTGTTTCACACGCTATTTTTCTCAACAACCGTCTGAAAAAGTTGCTTATAACTTGAAGTTATAAAGATTCGGGTCGGTAAGGGGTTAATTTTCTTGCGGGGGTAACAGAAGCAGAAGCTTGCCAGATCTAGAGACAAATATTACAAACAATAATGATACACGTTGCTTAATAACGTGTCGAGGGTAGGAATCAATGGAAGTACAACTTCTACGCGAGCACATAAGCACCACGCGGTGTGAACGATGATAAATGGATGATAAAAGGGGCTGCGAGACGTCATTGCGAATTGCGAACCCGCGTTAACACGTACAAATATAACATGTAACACATCCTTGGTAGTCGGTGAAACGGAATCTTTAGAGATGGTTATGGCTTTGGAATTTCTCTACGGACACCATTAAATATACATATATATGTATCTATATGAATATTCAAGTTTATTTCTCTAATACTACTAAAATAGATATGTGTGCGAATTCAAAAGGTATCCTTCAGATCTTCATGTCACAGAGATGTCTAAGATATTATCAAAAGTTAGCAATTAATTATAATAAACTTCGTTGGTTAGTACTTATGTTTGATTTCAAGAAATTGTCAACGATTTCTAAGAATCACAAAGAACTTCCAGTAAGTTTACAAAGATTTACAGAAACATCTCTGAAATTTATTCATACTTCTTGAAATTCCGCAAAATCGATGTAAATCTATCGATACATTTTTCTTTCTCTGCGGGAATTATCCTATTATTCAAAAAGAAATATCTAATTTCTAGTACAGAACAGCCTCCATCCGAATATAACCAAAGATAGGACCGCTTAACTTCAGAAATCGAACAAGAAGTCTTAAAAAATGTTTAAATGCATTCTTTGACATTTATGTCGGCTCGTTCCGCATAAAAATAGCGATAATGGGCAGTGTAAGTCATCAAGATTTGAGGGCAAAGAAGACGTCGATTAGGCCCCTGAATAGAAATAATTACGATCCTATATTCCGCTTATAGTAAGGCGATAAAGCGTATAAAACTCATAAAATCTCTACAAAACGTGTAATTTATATGCGCGAAATAAACGGTTGTCTACAAAAAGGAAAAAATGATCAAAAAGGCAGACGAATCTGGAAAAATGATTTCGTGACTTTTTAAAGGAAGTAAGTATGGCAACGGATGATATAATATAATCCGACAAAAAAAAAGACCTTGCTGATTGGGATCGTTTATTGACTAGATTCATTCGTATTGGCTATTTACTAATGAGGATAATAAAAATATTTATTGACTCGTCTTGGAATAAAGAGAGAGTGAGCACAAGACAGAGACCCCGCCCTTCTTTAAGAACTATATCTTTGCTCTCCAAGATAAAAAAAAAGGAGGCAACGCGTTGGCCACAGTTCGTTAGCGGCCCTAGGGAGTTAATTAGCGAAAAAGTTAATTTCTTGTTCGCTCATAAACGGACGCTGGTGATGAAATACGAGCCTGATAAAGGCAGGCGCAACCGGAGAAAACCGGAGTTTTTGGTGGATATAGGGAGTGGGGGGAAGTACACGTCCAGAGTAAATAGATTAATATTGTTTCTGCTTCATGACTTCGTTCCTTCATATTTTAGCCTCCCTCTCTAACTAAAACGTGACCGAGAAGGTCAAATGCCATAGGCTTAATTAATTTTGTACAAATTAAAAGTGACGGCAAGATATTTAGGTCACACTTTAAAATTCCCACTTTAAACATTCATGCGAGTGCATCTTCTTTAATTATGTTTGGTTCTTCTTTTTATATGTTTGGTAATTTGATTTTTTTCATTAAACTATGTCGTGAAATCAAAGTATATGTTAAAGAATTTCAAGATTTTCAAGTCATTCAATTTTGGTAAGTATTACATATTATAATTCTACTGTTTTAAATTCTAGAAGATTTTTGACAAAGAGGTGTGGAAGTATTGAGGGTCAATTAATAAGTGATTAGCAGGAGCCTTAAAGGGTAGTCAGAGACCTGTCAAACAGTCGAAAAGCCGATTGGTCGATTAACTCTCCCTCTTTATGCAAATTCGATCATGGCAGGACCCGCTTCGGCTTCTCTCGTCTAGAAAGAAAAATATTTTTGTTCTGGGCCGATGGCGATGGCGCACGCTCGACGTGCGAATTGCTCACGATGGGGCAACTTTCTGAATAATTACTGGTAGGTATGAGCTTGATTCATCACTGAAGTTCGCTACCTAAGATGCTTTATCTGCGCCTCGCAGTCTCCGCGAAATTAATATGCTAATTTCGCATGCCCGCCGACCCCATACACTACCGCGAGATCCGCCTCGTCAACCTTCCACCCATTCGACTCCCTTACTCGTATACATACAAATCTGTCGCCATTCATTCAAGTATGTAGCTAATTATTTATAACTTCCTTGGTACAAAACATTACCCAAATTAACTAGTTGCAGAGTTGTTAACTGAGGTTTGTGCCTATATATGTTTTTTTTTTTTTTAATTACTAATACAGCTTTGAATGCAAAAAAAAACTAATTTACTGAAGGTTCTATCGACCTTAAGGGATCGATATAAAATACTATATTACAAAACAATTTTTTTTATTTTTAATGATAAATCCGGCTAGTATAGCTGCCTTTTATAATGATTTATTATAATGATTCTAAATTTGCAAAAGTCACCGAGTTTTGCGAATTCCAATGGATTACTTTCACATTACAAACATCAAAAGCTTCCCTTTCACAATGTCGTACGTTCTACTGCCTTTCTTATTATTCCTTTTCTCCTTTTGAAATGAAACCTACGATTACGCGGATCGAGTTCACGGCTGCTTTGGGCGTGACAGGAGGGAGATGAATTTTTCTTAAATGAGACGTTTAGTTTTCCTGAATCACTGACCAGTGGTTCGTCAACAATGAGTTCGTTGCACGCCCATCAGTGGTAAAAGTTTTCCTCGCTCGTGCTCGTCTCTCGCCCATTGAAAGTCGTTATTGACCTTATTGTGTCGACTGTGTTGCCTCATTGTAATCATTTACCATTTGGACATCGTTTTGGATTATTCATTCGTAAGCATGCTGACCGTTTGACGTCACGCCCTCGACACGCAAGATTTTTGTAAGCAGCTGGTCACCCTTCTTTTTAACTTTTCTTCGATATTTTCTTTATTTCGCCGCCAAAACGCCTTCTGAGGGAAGCTACTGCTTTTTATTATACTACATTATATTGGAAATAACTGACCCAGTCTCCCAAATGGATGCTTTTGTATTGAGTTGTATTTTTGAGTAATTCATACACGATATTCACTAAAATGAATTTATTTAAGAAAACATAAGAAAATGAGATTTTAAGGAAATCTACACTTAAAATGTGAAAAGTGTTCTGGCAAAAATTTCGAATTAAAATTCGTTCCGAACCAATTCGAAATATTCTAAATTATTCCGGAATTTGTTTCCGAAACAAACATTCGATGTAATTCGTGCATCAATTCCAAATTCAGTACGAATTGCAATTTTGACTGTATAAGACACACTTTTGCAATTTTTTATCTTTATCGCTTCGTTGCATGTTCTTCAGACAATGTATCGTTTTCTTCGAGCAAAACGATCGGTACCGGCCGAACCGCGAATGCTGCCAGTAGCTATTTGCATCGTCATTAGAACGCCCTGATTTATCTGACTGCCGCAGGGTTCTGATTGGCCTGCTACTGGTACTGGTTCTGGAGATCGATCGTTTCTCAGGTTACGTCTTACCTTCCTTCACCACAATGATAGTTATAAAGAAAAGATTGTGGAAGTCCAACTTACAATAAGTACAGTGTCGACCACAACTGCTCCTCCTTAGATAAAATCTAATAAGCAATCTCACCACCATTTCTTATAAACTTGCTTGAATTGTATTCAAATGTTATTCCTCAAAACAAGCCTGAAAATATTTTACATTCTTCAATAATGCCAAAGATATTATTATCTTTGATAATGCTTATAAAACATCCCTCACACTAACAACTCTCATTATATATTCTAAATTTTTTCAAGTCCACGGGACAAAATTAGCATTAATTACTTTCCTGAGATTTTATTTGGTGGGAGTCCAATATTGAAAACCGATACCTGGAAATTGTAAATATGTGAATTTTATAACAACGTATATATTGTATATTTCACTATATCTTATTTGTCGAATCATAAATCGTCAAAGTAATTTTTTTTATGTCCAAAATCTATTCAGGTGGAAACCAATCTCGTTATAAGCTGCAAGATAGCCTTCCTACTTTTTTTTGGACCCAACGAATCCAATCGAATTATTTATCGCATACTGCTACTGGTCTTCGGGAATTACGAGTTTTTTGCTTTTTTCCTTTAACATTATTCCCCTTTACCATTTCCCTTTATCATTCCCCTTTACCATTTCCCTTTGCCGTTACCCTTTAACATGATTTTCCTTTACAATTTCCATTTAAGATTTCCCTTTACCATTTCCCATTACCATTTCCTTTTACTATTTTCCTTTACTGTTTCCCTTCACCATGATTTCCCTTTAACACTTCCCTGTACCATTTTCCCATTAAAATGATTTCCCTTTATACATTATAGTATTTTCTTGATTAGAAAAATTGCTCCCTTACTTAGAAAAAAATGACTTCTCGCAAGTAAAATCAGTCAAGTTACGTCAACTTGATCCAATGCACTTTTTTTCCATGCACCACTTCGAGACTTCGAGTTTATAGAAGTCGTTTTGATATAATTTCAACCTCTCTTTTACAATAGGATCATTAACAGAAGAGAAAATGGGAAAAAAAGACTCTAGGACTTTGAAGAGACAAATATGGATATAATGTTTTCAGGATTTCCGGATATATAAGATGCCCGAATTCACTGGGGATCATTTCTACCCCTTCGAAGGATGGGGCGGTTAAAAATACGAGAAAAACTCGCAGCCTGGATCCCAGGATCCTTGCCGTGGGAGTGCATGATAATGTTTTCGTAGTAGGGTGGCTATGGGGATGCCGAGATGATGTCAAGAATTTTCTAACTCTTGTGGGAATTGAAGGTGGTTCCGTGTGAGTGCAGCATAGCAGGAAGTGTCAGGATAAGGAAGCTCGTCGTCTAGACGGCAATATCGCATCTGTCCAATGACATCTTAAAGACATGTGCACTCACCCATAAGCGAAAACCTCAAGGTACATCCATTTCATCCCCTTTCTTGCCTATTTCGATGATAATAATAAAAATTGTCTTCAGAAATAAAGTAGGAGATTTGCAACATAAATTAAAATTTGTTTATCTGACAATGCAATTAATGCAATAAAAAGAATTTTGAAAATTTTGGTACTTACAATTTGGACCTAGTGCGATGACTATTTTATGATAGAATGGTAGAGAAATATAAGGAATCAATATGCAAATAAAAATTCTTTTATTTAAAGAAAATATTGCACAAAACGTATGTAAACGTCATATTTTACAATGTACCTTAATTAATTAATTTATTAATATATTTATAATTATTTAATCAATATAATTAATTAATTAATTAATACAATATTTGTTATTCCGTATATGTTGTGCTTTTTATTTGTGTATATGTGCTACTATCTCAAATCCGTTTAATTCGTATCGTAGCCTTAATTGTAGCAAAATTTAGAACGAGGTATTTGCACAATTAAGATAGCAATTTAAGATTGTTTATTTAAATCGAAATTCTTTGGTAGGGAATTCAAGAAATCTTTGTTCATGAGTTGAGCACGTTCAAGTTTTCGTAGAGGTTGTTGAGGAGGTTGTTGAGGAGATTGTTGAGGAGGTTGTTGAGGAGGATGTTGAGGAGGAAGTTGTTGATTGGAATTCAAATTTTCAGGCCTTGTTGGCGAAAGATAGTGTGGTAGTTTCGATGCACTTAATTCTGAAAAAAAATTATAATAGAGAATTATAAATCTGCTTATACCAAAGGTCAATCCAATCGGTCAATTCTTTCGAAAGTAATTGTGTTAACAAATTAAAATCTACAAACATCCAGACAGACACATTCGTAAAAACATATTTTTTTAGATCCAGGGGATCACAAAACAAGGACATTTTACAAAAACGGGTGGGGGAGGAGAGAGGATCAAATTTTAAACAAATCTAATGCATTCTCTGATGGACCCATGTAAATACTTACGTATAAAATTAAGGAGTATGACATAGGCGACGAGCAGGGAACCAATGAAGAATTTCATTGTTGAAGATATAAATTACTAGTTACTGATGCAAGCTAACTGACAGACTGATGAACACTAATAAATTTTTGGTGCTATTTATACCAAACATTATTTGATAAATATATAAAATATAATTGTATTGCGAACTTCAAAAACGAAGCGAAGACATATTTCCTAAGTTAATGTTGACATGCACGCACATATCTTAAATTACTAAATTTAGATCTTTTACTACCCGTCATTAAATGTTTGTCCCTGAACAAAATTTGGAATAAGTCACCCGAAAAACATCGCTATTAAAAAAGATTCACATGATTGTAAATATATTTTAAGTGTGAACATTTTCCCTGTTCAAGATTTTTCACACAAAAATTATTTTAAAAGCTATGAGCAGATAATAGTAAAAAAAAAGAGGGTTATAAGCATGAATTTTACATCAATAAACTTTCACTTGCTGCATCTTTTTAAAAAATATTAGGTTAACATGTGTGAAAAAATTAGGTGGCATCTTTGTCATATTGTTTAAAGGTAGGCATCGTGAGAATATTAAAATTTGATTAATTTTCACTTATACAGTTAATTATAGAGGAAGGTGCCATCTTAGGTCCTAACAGTGCTAAAAAGCTCTATTAAAGCTTGAAATAGGTCAAAAAATTCAAATAATTATTATACATATACAATAAAGTGTTAAAATAATTACATAGTTCGTTATTAACGATTAGGTATATTTTTTCACACATTTTGCTTCCTCATAGAGGAAGCTCTGTAGTGGTGACAAAATCCAGTTTCCTAAAAAAGGTTTTTTTCAACATATTTTAAGGTCAATATATCTAACATGATGTCCTGAAAAATTATCTGGATGCGTGTGTGTGTGTGTGTGTGTGTGTGTGTGTGTGTGTGTGTGTGTGTGTATGTCACGATCCAGCAATTTCTCGAAAACGCGTAGAGATAAATTGATGACATTTTGCATATTTATTCCACTATATACCTACTTGAATTTCTTACAAAGGTTTAACAAAATATTTAATTTTACAAGTTTTATGTACTTTTATAATTTTCGTAAAATTCATTTTTTCACTATAACTTCTGAAATATTCAAAATTTAAAGCTGATGTAAGGAAAGCGTAGATTCCTTTTATCGAGACGAATCGATTGACCTATATAATTAATGCATTTCATTAAGAAATAAGGATATTATGGTTAATTGTATTTTCAAAAATTAATTTTTAACTATAACTTTTCAAATAACCAACATTTTAATTTGACATAAGGAAAATAAATATTCTTTATGTTGAGACGAATCGATTGGTCTATAATATTATTTCATTTCATTGAAAAATAACAAAGTTATGGTTCTTTTTAATTTAAAAAAATTAGTTTTTCAACTATAACTTCTCAAATATTCAAAATTCGAAGCTGACGTAAGGCAAATAAAGGTTCCTTGCGTCGAAACGAATCGATTGACCTATAAAATTAATGCATTTCATTGAAAAATAAGAAAGTTATGCTTTATAGTAATTTTCGAAAATGAATTTTTTGAATATAACTACTCAAATAATCAAAATTTAATGATGATGTAAAGAATACTCAATGCTTCCTCTATGAGGAAGCAAATAATATTTGCTTACAGGAAGCAAAGTGCTCATTGAATGAGCACAAAAGTTGATACAACTTCACAGCTAGTTTTTTCTTTTGCAAAAAGAAAGGAGTTCCAGGTATTAATGTCAAATCCAGGATGTTGCTGGAATACTAGGGAAAAGTAGAAAAATATGTAATAAATGGAAACCCTGGACCGGACAATAGACATTTGGAACCCTTCAAAAGAGGATCACTTTCACTTGTCAGTCGGAGACCTCTAAATAAAGTCCGAAAAAAATATTCATTAATAATGAATTATGTAATTAATTTAGCGCTTCATTCTATATTTATAACAATTATTTAAATTTTTTGACGTATTTCAAGCTTTAATAATAGAGCTTTATAGCGGCCAACCAACCGCTCTCTAAATCTGAATTAGTGAAAAGTGAGTCACTAGTTTACTTTAGTGAAAATTTTTACTAATTATTAGTTGTATTCCATTATTTCAATTCGCAGTTTTCGACTTTTCACTAAAGTTTTAGTTAAAAATAACTAAAAATTAGTAGAATTTTTCACTAAAGTAAATTAGTGACTCACTTTTCACTAATTCAGATTTAGAGAGCGAGCTGGCCGCTAATAAGAGCTCCGAGTGTAATTCGGTTTAAAAAGTTTCTTCGGATGAGTCTCATCAGATTTATTTGGATTGAAACTTCGAATTCATTCGGTTTAAAAAATTTCTTCGGATCACCTTCGGATTCATTCGGATGAGCATTCGGTTTGAAACTCTTTTCGGATGAGCCTTAAAATCATTCGAATTGAATATTCGGATTCATTGAGCAAGTTCTACGAATAAGTCGAAAATGAGAATCGGAATGACTCGAAATGACTCAGATTCGCTCGGATACAGATTGGATACAGATTTCGCATTGGCTCGGAATACCTCGAACTATGCATGACTCGAATTGGAGTTTTATCTGAAGCTTTGGCAGAGTTACTAAAAAATTCGTGGGTTTGGAACGACCCACAATAAACAAATCAGTTAAAAATGTTTTTACTTTTCCGATATATGTATATAGAATATAAAAGACAATGTTAAGCTCACAACCTAGAATTTTTTTATTGACATTTTTAATTTTTATATTATTAATAGTAGAATAGAATTATAATTAAACAAATATTTTACTTAGAATATAAAAAAAACAAGTTTAAGCTCACAATCTAGAATTTTTTTATTGACATTTTCATAAATACTAAAAAATTCATAGGTCTAAGATGACTCACGACTCACGATAAACAAATCGGGTTAAAATATGTTTACTTTTCCAATAGAATATAAAAGAAAAGGTTAAACTCACAATCTAGAATTTTTTTATTGGCATATTAAATTTTTATATTACTATAATAATAGTAGCATTAAACAAATATTTTATTTTGAATGATAAACACATCACTTCTCGAAAATACAGACATTAACTAAAAAATTCGAAGGTCTGAAACGAACCACGATAAGCAATTTAAAATATTAAAATATAAAAATAAATATTAAAATATTAAAATTAAAAATATTGTTTAAAATACTTTTACTTTTACGTTACATTACGTTACTAAGAAATCTAATTCAACATTTTGTAAAATAAAAGGTATGGAGTTGTAGTTACATACTCATTAAGTCATATCCATCTTAATCGATAGATTACAACTCCAAGATTTTTTTAAAAAACCAAACAGTTTTGTCCAGGGTTCGAATCCAGGCATTGTGAAAGCGAGAATGAAGATTATTTACACGAACAAGATTCAGTATATGTATACCTGAAATATGAAAATATATTTTAATTTGAATATTTGCAAATCAGTTTTCACTTTTCATATAAAATTTTTTATTTGGAATTTTGAATTTCTAATATTATTAATAGTAGAAATATAAAAATACCTTCATATTCGTCAAAAAAAATGCCAAAATAAAAAAATACGAGAAAGCGAGCGAAATCACAGGAGCTAACTTCAAAGTGCAGACAAAGTGAATGAATGAATGAATGAATGAATGAATGAATGAATGAATATGAAGATTATTATTATAGATAGATTTCAATAAAAATTACACTATATTTGAATAGTCCCGAAATTCAGGAGAGGAGAATAGAAAGTACTGGAAGGCGATTCTATTTTTGGGACAACTTGCATTCAGAAACCAAATTGAATGCATCATTGTTGTAATGCCAGGGTCAATAGGCCACTTATTTTGGATGCAGTAACTTTTTAACGCGTTTTTTCTTCGACTCGAGTTTATTTTGGCTCGTCTAAGAAAACAGTTTCGGCCCTCGTCACGTTTGCCGACTTGACTGTTCCAGTAGAAGGGGGATGAGGGTGAGAAACGTTTATTTTGAAGTCGGCTACATGTTCTCATCGTGTTGCATCGCCGCAGGCTATTAGCCCTGTCACCTGGCACGATGCTCTCTTAAACGATTTCGCCTGCTATGCTAAACATTCCTTTTATGTATCTATTTTTTAATATCATTTGTATCAAAATAACTGGCAACGAAAAAAAGTATGGTATGGATAGTTCTCGAAAATTTTTACAGTGCACTACAAACAAAATTTGCATCTACCAAGAAAATGTATAAGTGTAGTTGTTATTTTCAATGTAGTAGTTATGTAATTGAGTTGTCAATTGTTTTTCATTTTGTAATATTTTGATCCTCCTTCGAATGAATATTTGACACCATAGAATTTACTATGTTAATCTAAATTCTTTGAAGGATCGCCGCTGACAGTTAATTTTATCATCAAGATTCTTTCAAGATTATTTCAAGTATGGTGATGACCTATTCGAAGAAAATTATCGTTGCGACGCTGAGGGTGCTAGAATCTCGATCCAGAAGCGTGTATAGTTCTACTTTTATGGGCCAGTTCTGGTTTCCGCAGCTCGTCGAAAATCTAGCTCTGAAAAGTATATAAAGATACGATCTCTAAAGAACCCTTTAAAGTTAACTCCTCATTCTTTCCAGTCTATAACCGTCAACCGGGTGGTGTGAATTGTGGGTCTCGACTCAAGGAGCATAATCGCTTATATGAGAAATCTGAAAGCACGATCTGCAAAGACGTAAAAGATCGCGGGATAAAACGGAGATTAGATTGGACTGGCGTGATTAGCGAGGATTAATTAATCCTGAAGTTGTTGACGAACCGACAGACCATCGATCATCTCGACAGCTCGGGAAAAGAGAATTACTAATTTAACGGCGTACGTGTAGCGTGAAACAAAAATTCTTAGCAGCAAAAAGTCTTGGAATCATTAGATACTACAAGTCCTCTTTTTTAATCGTTTAGCGAAAGTTACTTCTTATCAATCATTCTGCATTTACACATGTGTAGTAGAATGTCGAATGTCGAATATTAGATAATGTTTATAATCGATAATAATTTATGTTATCTTATAAGCTTATAATCTCCTGATGAAATATTAGATTTATATCAGAGAACACTTACATGTGCATGCTATCTGTATTAATATCCGACAAAGTTTCATCTATACACATTTTTTATTTTTTTATTTTTTTTTTATATTTTTCTTTGAGAGAATTAGGTTTCGCCAGGATTCAGAAAAAATCAATAATTTGTGCATGATGGTTGTGTTTAAACTTGAAGTTTCAAGAAGAAAGGTGAGATTGGGAGAAACTTGACAAGATGAATTGGATGAATTGCAAATTACGTGTTGAAACGACGAGGCTTTATATTGACACTGTAATTTTGAAATCAAGCGAATCTAGGAAACTCGAAGGTATAGAGAACACCCTCGAAAGAAATCGGGACATTCAGGAATCAAGATTAGGAGTGTTCTCCTGTATCTGCCACTCTTACCCCTTGATCACATTCTCTCTACTGCTAAGATCCCTGGAGTCCGCTTTTCCTTTACTTTTTCCAAATGAAACGACAGCTGATCGATAAGTCCCCGCTCCCCTTGACACCCTCAAAATCCTGCTTTTTGTTATCTTATTTGCCTCGCGGGTAACTTCCACCGACACGGATTTTCTGAACAGCCCCTTAATTCGATATACGCCAAGGTTTCTTTCTGCATCAGCTATAAAGAAAATTGGATACTGCTGAATATTTTTAATCTTCTGGAAACACAATGGTAAAATCATAATCATCCAATCCTCCTATCTTAAAAAAGTGGTGTAACGAAATGTCTCGAACATTGTTGTTGTAAACCTGATTGACTTTTGAATGACTTGAAGTTGTATATAGGAAGAAAAACATAATAATTTTCCCTTCAAATTTTACGAAAACCTTCGAAATTCTTTAAAATTCGTTTAAACATCTTTAAATTCCTAGAAACCTCCTGAAAATCCTTAAAAATTCACAAAAACATTCAAAATCATTATAAATATTCCTAGCAACCTCTTAAAATCTCTTAAAATCTATGTTAAAATTCTTGAAAATCTCTAAAAATTCCAAGAAATCTCTTGAAGTTTCTTAACATTTAAAATCTCTTAAAATCATCAGAAATTTCGTCAAATATTCCATGAAAACCTTAAAAATTTTACTATATCTTTTCAAAATTAGAAAAATCACTTGAAAACCCTTAAAATTTTACGAAAACCTTAGAAATCCTGGTAAATTCTGCCAAATCTTTTGAAAATAATAATAATCTTTTCAAATCCTTCAATAACATTCTCTGACAAGTATTAATATCCTTTAAATTCCATAAAATATTTTAAAAGGCATAAATATCCCTTGAAATCCGATTGAAATCTGATCAAAGTCGTGAAAACGTTTTAAAATTCCCAGAAACTTCTTGAAATTTTTTCAAATTTTATGATAAAAATTAAAATCCCCTGTATATCATTTAAAATCCATTAATAGTATTAGAAATCTTATCAAATTCCATGAAATCCCTTAAAATTCCCAAAAAAATTCAAAATCATAAATCTTTTGAAATCCACGTTAAAATTCCTTAAAATCTCTTAAAATTCCTAGAAACCTCTTGAAATTCCTTGAACTTTAAAATCCCTTAAAATCGTTAGAAATCTCGTCAAATTCCAAGAAATCCTTAACGACTCTACAAAATCTTTTAAAAATTAGAAAAATCTCTTGAAATTTATAATTATTAGAAATCTCATAAAAATCCATCAAATCCATAAAAATACCACAATATCCTTTAAAAATCGACTAGTAGTCAAATGTAAACTACTAATTCAATTAGTCAAATTCTTATTTCAGATAATATAAATCTCGAAATCAGCTCAACTATGTTTCTATTTGTAAGTTGGGAATGTCTGTCTTGGGATTTGGCGACACAGATCACTAATTACTAAATGGGACCAGAGGAACGGTCTGAATGCCATTGGAACTTGCGTTATTAAACGGTTGCCTCAATTTAAAGTCAAATTGGCAGACAAAGGCCTTAAGTCTCCTGCTTACTAACATCTAGACGGACCCTTTCAATTGAAGACCACCCAAATTGCCTTCTCGCACAGGATAACGATTCGTCCACTCTATAAGTCGATACTAAATGAAAGGAAATGTGCGTGACTAAGCATTATTTGCATTCAAATTCGGTTATAGGATCATTATTTGTTTTACTGCATCACGTTCAAACTTGCTTGTTCACCTTTGAATAAATCGGGGAGCCAATCTTGTAACTTTCATATTTTCTCATTTTTCCGTTTTCACAATTTCCCATTGTTCTTAAATCCTTACAGCATAACACGTCTCTTTAAAATTCCTTTAAATAAACTTTGAAAACGTTTTTTTTATATATTTTTATTCCAATGAATATAAAAATAAAAAATCGTCAGACTAGACGTCTTTTTCAACCCATTAAGTTATCTGATTTATCGACCACACCTGATATGAAAAATGAATTTGATTAAGGAAGATATACTTTTGATGTAAACTAGATCTGAAATCCAGTGAAGAAACGAATTAACTTATTATAATTATTTATGCGATGATAGTCGGAGATACCCGTAGAATATGATCGACGTTAAGTGGACTGAAATTGATGGAATTATTTTGTCACGCGCTAGGCGCTGCACCCTTTGACCTACAAAAATCCAGGGACTTGAACGACAATCCCGCATAACGTTACAATTAAATTGAACTTGGCGTCGCAGGAGAAAAAGAGTCACCGACCTCGTGAGAATGGATTCAATAAATACATCCATGTCATTCGAATCAGTTATTGCCCCTATAATATTGGCGCCATGTGTCATAAAAGAGACCGACTTGGGACTACCAGCATCTTTCACCTACACGTTTTCGAAATCTTATTACAGTTTTGAATTTAGTTTCATAAGTATCTCGTCTCACATATCACATCTAAACTAGGAATGATTTTTTTATAATATAACCAGCAGAAGGCTCTAAAATATAAATCCATTAATTTTCGGCTATTGTTGACAGCTTTGAAGCCTCTTAATGGTGACAACTTATTTTTAAAATGCAGGAGTTTAGATTCTTTAATATACTTCAATATATTTTACTATAACTTACTTCATTCTTATACAGCTTAAGTCACTTTTTTCGATTTTGGATTTTTATCATAATATGAATAAAACGATTATATTATTTACATTTGCATAGTTGTATTTAATCAAACCCTATTCCTGAATTTTGGAAACATTTTAAACCTTAATCAGCTCAGAACTCAGAACTCAGAACTTAAATGTATACAATGAAGAAATGACTTACATAGTTCAGAGAAGTGTGTACATCTTAAGATAGTAAAATTCCTTAGAGAAGTAAAATTCTTAATGCCTAATATTATACCGCCCTATTAATTAGAGACGACCTTACAGCAGACTTTTAATTAGTGTTAATTACGCGGAAATCGTCGTGCTCGAAGACCCGGTTTAACGCGTTTGAATATGAAGAGTCCGGTTG
The DNA here is from genome assembly GCA_904066015.1 of Synergus gifuensis. NCBI lineage: Eukaryota > Metazoa > Arthropoda > Insecta > Hymenoptera > Cynipidae > Synergus > Synergus gifuensis. Next base: position 28,374 of record CAJFCO010000137.1, read on the forward strand.
AATGAAGACGAGATCATACATCCTACGCACCCCATATTGTAAAAATTGCTGGCCTCACTCGAGTTGACATCAGCACGCGACCAGCAAAAAACTGCGAGCCTTCTCGGTAAGCTTAATTATCTTGTTAGTGGGCATGGTGCCGCTCTTAACCATAACTGACAACATCTCAGTGCACTTTGTTGGATCACTTCTTACACGCTTGTTTGGATACTTTCATCGATTTTTCTCCAATAAGCTGCTACCAGTTTACGATTTAACTTCCCATCATTTCAATGAGTATTTCCGTTTATTAAAAACTTGTAGACAAATCACAAGATTTACGAACGTCTGCGTTTATATTTCTTATACATTTTTAGTGTCTTCACAGTTAAACATGGGGCGCATGAATATTCTCCAAATCCCACCTGACATAATAACTTTCATTTCATTGAAAACCTGAAATCCTTTAAAATTCTACGAAATCTTTATTTTAATATCCTACAATTCATTTGAACTTCGTATAAACATCACTTAAAAGTCGTCAAATTCCCTTAAAATTCTTAAAAACTTCTTAAAATTCCTCTCTAAAAACGTCTCGAAAATCTCGCATATATTATAGTTTCAAATCTAATTGGCTTTGAAATGACTTCAATTTGTATGAAGAAAAAGAAAATAATTGATTTGCTTATAGTTGCATTAAGTTTTGATGATAAACTTCCATTACATTTATTGTGAAATTACAAACAGAAATTTTGAAGAGTACGCGTTTCTCTTTATCATCTTCAAAGTGACGCAAAGAGAAAATCTCGTCTCACCTGCGATTTGTCATTTCAACCCTCTTTCACGTCTGAAAAACTCTCCTTTATTTTCGCGAAATTTTCCCTAGAAGACGTAGAGCTTGCATTCAACGGCGAGGACAATCCTATCTGTCGGACGAACGGCTTCGCTAAGATGTGGAAAACTTTTACGCCCGGTAAAGAGACGTACTTTCTTGCGTCTGAGTTCTTAGACAATAGCACGAACTTCTGTAATTGAAGTTACGCTCTCGCTCGCCGAGGCTAAGTTACATAAAGTTACCTCCTGTGCTTTCCACTGCAAAAGCTCGCTTCCCGATGACACTGGTGGAGCTGGTTGAATTGTATTATATACATATATATAGTAATCGTACTTCTGCGACGTTGTAGTCTAAAACAAAACGTTTGATGAAATCGCAACAGAGCAGTTATACAGCTGCTGCAGTGTTAGTTCTTATTCGACATTATATGCCAGCAGGAAAAGCATCATCATTTATCATTCGAGTTATGACAGGTGTCGATGACCTATTGAGAGACAACATCGATCGATTCATTAATCCCTCGAGATTGCATCTCGATCTTGGAACATGCACTGCTTAGACTTCACTATCGTGAAAGTCATTCTTCCTTATATTGCTGAGCAATTACTTACAGGATCCTCGCCAATGTTCATGCTTTTTCTTAAATTCATTTTCTCTTCATGTTATATTGGAGATATGTGTCAATCATTATCCTATGTGAGCATAAACTCTTAAACTCAAAACATGTCATCAAACTTTCTAAAAGCGTTAAAACTGTAAATTTTGATCGTCCCTCTTTGGCGAAAGTTTCAGATTAAAATTCATTATAAGTCAATAATGCGAAATTTTCCGAATCATTCCGGAATTTTTAACCGGACAAACAGTTTTATTCCGATATTAATCCGAAGGGATCACTGTAAAAAAAAATTCGGGAATTTTACTGAAAATTTTCAGGAAAATTAGCGTTCCAAATGTTTGGTAGGAACAATTCTCAAACACTTTTCGGGAATTTTCCCAAAGATTTTCATATTTTTAAAATCATTTTTATTCTTAAGAAAAATTTATTAATAATTTGTGGAATTTCTCAGAAGTCCAATAATGTTTAAAAGTAGTTAACGAAATTGAACAATTTTATTATTCGGAATGAATTTCAATCCGAAGCTTTTTCGCTAGGGGAATGAATTCGAACACACGTTTCAATCTGTGTGTCTAATCAGAATGAATACGAGCGTCATCCGGAAAGATTTTTTAATAAACTTTTTAACAAGGTTAAAAAAATGTCTGGTTATAAAGACACAGGTTTTCAGAAGAATAATCGCGAGTAGCGGAATGGCGATGGAGACGATGAAGGTTACGACTGTGGGGTTTGTGAGAGATTGTATGGTGAGAAGATAAGGAGCCCTCAAAGGCCCCGAGGAAAGCTCTTTGCCTCTGGTGCACTGCAGCATCTTCTTTTCTCCTTTTCATCTTTTTTTCCCCTCTTTTCTTCTTTACTCCTGCTTATGAATTCTCAAGCAGGCGAGTCGTGTATTGTTCCTAACTATATTTAGAATAGCAAACGTGTTGCTCCAACGCGTTGTCGCTGAATATTTTACGCTGCATTTTGCACCCCAAGATTCAGCTTTTATGGTCTTCTTATTTTCTTCTTTCTCTTTTATTCTACTCCACTTTTATTCAACCTGAATGACAATTCCACATTTCTTACAAAAGAAAGTCATCATTAATCATCAATTCTCCTACAAATCAAAAATCGTTCTGATCGTTAGTTTCCCAGTTTTAGTTCACGATAAAAATGTCTAGAGTGACTTACACTCGTAAACTCGTATTGACATTGATATCAATAATTAATAAACTTTTTTCTTCTAAATGCAATTTGGATCCGAAGATTGTCAAAAAGAATTAAAGAGACAGGTGTGAAGAATCTTGGATGCTGGGCGGGGCGTGGGGGCGGCGGAGGCGGGGCAAAACAAGCTCCAGAGGCGTGATGTATCGACGGAATTCAGAAGTAAGAAGTTATAGTGACTCCTGCTCAAGAGAACTTGAGACAATTCCCCTTCTTTACCTCCTTCCCTACTCTTTATAGTTTATAAACTTCTTTCTCCTCTACTTCTTTGTAAACAGCTTCTGCAGCCAACTTCATCCTTTTTTCACTCTACTTTGTTCCCTCTTCACTTCTCCCAACTCTGATGCACCTATCTTCTTTCATTTATTATCATCTAGTTCTTCTGTTCATCCTCTTCTTCAACTTCTTCATCTTCTTGCATTTTTCATTCTTACGCATTTCGTGACCTACCAACGATCACGATTCTCTGTAGTCTGATTCTGGACCAAGTAGGACATGAATAATTTGAAAATTTCGACAATACAAGAGGTTTAAGAAACTATGATGTCAACAAATACATTTCGAAATCATATCAATAATTCAGATTAGGACATTAGAAAAATAAATCAATATTGCAGTATCAAAATACTTATGCTAAGTTAAATATTTTTAATTCCATATGTTTTGGAAAAGTGTCACACATATATCGTAATTACCGATCAAGAGAAACTAATAACGGAAAAGGTCGTAAAAGTTTACGTGAAAGGATAGTGGTTTTCGTGAATAAATTAACGATCAATAATCGTTGGCGACAAGTACTTCTAGTTATCGTGCCAGTCGCGCTATTCTCGAATCACATTTCAGGCGTCCTTGAATTTTATTTTATTTTTTTTTGTTATCTCAGGTGACGTTTAAATGTTGCAAGTCAATCGGAGCGTATCGATTATTGGCATTCTATGTAGTAATGGAGGTATATTCTATAATTAGCGAAATGATTATCGTTCCCCTTTGGTGTTGGCGCAATGCTGGCGGCCGAATCGATTCGCATAATCGCGCATTACACATTTCCGATCGTTACTTATGTAACGATGCGTAGACGTCAAAGCATCAAAGTGAATCAAATTACATTACTCTATTATCTCGACTCTATAATCAAGCCGCTCTCTCAATTTGAATTAGTAAAACTTTGACTAATATTGAGTTGAAGCTGAATTGAATTGAATGTAGCTGTAAGTCACGTACTACCAAAGTGAATTAGTAAGAACAACTCACTAATTTATTCAGTAGTTTGACTTGCTAATTAAATAGTAACAATTTAATTAGTAAGTTACATTAAAATATTCTTCGAACATAACTTTAATCACGTAACTTCTTCGTCAACATCAATAATGTTAAACTTTTTATATATGAATAGTGTAAATTAAAGACACATGATAATGCATGAATAATTAAAAATGTCTGATTATGATAAGATGTTATAACTTGCATAGATATATGTGAGTGATTACGCCACTTGCGTGACTCATTTGTCAATGCAGCTATTGTAGATATGCACACGAGGATTCCCTTTTTGAATCGAAGAGGTCGAGATATTATTGGTCATTGGCACCCGTCAACACAAGTGATTGATAGTTGTTACGTGAATTATAAGATAAACGCTCTCCGAGGTCTTGATAGCAAAGTAGGTCGTAACTGCAGGTATACAGAATCGTCATTAGAAACACCTGCTCTTAAAGCGGACATAAGTTATTTTATGCTAAACAAACTATTCGCAGTTCAAGAGCCCATTATTCTAGTAATATCTTTAGATTTTTAAAGAAAACACTGTTTATGTCTGGTAGTGGTGCATTCGATAGAGTCGATACGAGAAACGATTGAAGTTTTGTCAATTCTCGGTATGATACACAAGACGATAATGTCTTCTCGTAACAGTCGAGCGAGATTCTCGAATCTCGATTCACTAGTTGTTTCTTCTCGTCGGTAATATTTGGTTCTGTAAATCTCTTTGAACTTATCTATAGATTATTTTGCCACTTCTTTACCCCAGGATGTCAAATAAAATACTTCAACCTTATGCGCCTGCGGTCAAGTAGCAAGACGGCACAATCCCAAGTGCGAAGTCACAAACGGCTAAACGTTGGCACAGTTCTAGCAACGATACTGCCGAGATTCGGCCGCCAGCATTGCGTCGACACCAAAATGATATCTACAGTTTAATATCTAATATTAAACAAAACGGGGGGGAATAAACAGAATATAAAATACTATTTATAAACAGAATATTTTATATTTTATTAAATACTAAACAGTATTTTATATTAAACAGAATATCTATTCCTATATTAGATATTAAACAGAATCCACACTACTACCAGACATAAACATCTGTACTGGGCCAGTACTGGGCCAGTCGTGAATTTCTACCTGGGTAGAACGTTTTAATGCTGGTCTCTTTTTCGATGATGATACACCTCCAGGAACGTGTTATCCCATTTTATTTATTTTATTTGATTAATAGTTAAAATATTAGAATAATAATAATAAAATATTAAAAGGTTTTTAAATCAATTTTAAAAGTTCCCGTAAAATTTAACGGATTTCAAAAAATTTTTGATTGTGCTTCGGAGCGCGAATTCTTACAGAGTAATTTTATATAGTGGCTGCATGCATGTCGAAAAGGTGTCCAGTGGAAAAATCGACAAGCAGTCGTATATGTTACGGAGAAACTTAGCAATTCACCGAGCAATCTCGCGCGTTTTAGGGCACCGATATTTAAGGGTGGTTTTATAGTGTCCGGCGCAAAGGTCGACCTGGCCTGAGATACATCACTCCCGTCTACTTACGGTTCCCCTTGATGGATCGAGGTTTCCTCGTCCCTGTCGTATACAGTATTAGAGTTCGATTTCTCAGCGTGAGGACGGATTATACGATATATACCATATCCGTAACAGTCATAATTCACTCAGCCTCTGCAACTCGGTCCACCTTTATACTTAATTACTGTTGAATCGAACCTAACGATCAGATTTGGATACTTAATACTTCGGCTCTCTTTATTCTCTGGAAACAGGCAAAAGTAAACAACGATTTAATCAGTAAAAAAACAGACGATGGAAGTGGGTTGGACATACCCATCAGAAGCTGCTCTACTTCAACTGTTTATCTCATGTAACTTGTAAATTTGTTTATCTCTTGTAATGTAAAAGTTTTACTCAATCTAAATATACAGATCCCTTGAATTAAATAATTCTTGATTCCCTCATTCTCAGTTAACAATTTTTATCCTGTTAACTTTGATGTCATAAGAAAAGAAACTTGATACCGCTACCGCTATCGATACAACGATATAAATCCGTTCCTATATCTTCGTTCTCGATGCATTTAATCTTCGGCCACGTAAATACTTGTATATTTATACAGATGAGTACGTGCGAAATACGTGAAGCGAGGATTTATCGTCGGGTCTCTTTCTTCACTCTCACGATGAGAGATCTCGTTCCGACCAAGTGGAAGTAATCGCTTCCGCTTCTTATGCAAAGTCGAATATCGACTTTCGTCTCTTGTTGCAATTCTACGGAATTTTTTAACTTATGTCGGGATTACAATCTTAGATTCTGTCAGCAAAATTATCGTGCCGAGTATCACTGCAGGACTTTTATCTGATTGCTAACAGGTTTCGTTGACATTTCTATCAAATCATGGGGAGTCCCACAAGATCAAAGGATCCCGATATGATAAGAATATATGATATTCTAACTTTTATTAGATTTACATTCTGCTTAAAGATGAATTACTGTATTTTTCTTTTAAGCTCTACTTCACAATTTAAGAACATGCGATAATGATAAGAAATTTCTGAAAAATGTCACTCTCAATCTGAATTAGTTTTATTTGACTAACTGATATTCGTTTTTTACTAATTCTTACCGGTGATGGGCATCTAAGGTTCTTAACATACTTAAATCATCTTTGTGGAAGGTTCTGAAGGTCATTTTGAATTATCAACCATACAAAATTTTAACTGCGGTGACGTTTCCCTTAGGTTCGACGGAAGAAGATCATCAAAAATGTTTATTTTAACGGAGCTACTCCTCACAGGACTTCTGACGTCTTTGTTGCTCTTAGAAAATTCATATGGCACTGGTGTTATTTAATAGAAACTATATAAATGATTAATTTACCCTAGCGAAAGCTTCGGATTGAAATTCATAAATCCGAATCATTCCGGAATTTGTATACGATTTAATCCGAAGAAGGTTTTCAATCCGAATTAATCTACAATTATTAATACAATTTCTTTGATTCAAAGAAAGATTCTTTGATTCAAATAAACTATATTTTCTGGGTGCACAGCAAACCTTAAAACACTGTTCTTAACCTTCAATTTATCTAGATTTGCTATGTAGCATCGACGTAGCTGATCTACATAGCGGCTAGACGATAAAACGTTACATTCGCGCCCAGCGTCAGTATAAACTGTTTATGCAGCGCCAGTATAGCATCTAGTTAATCTAGACTGGGCCATGAAAGCCCCAGGATTATTTTTCACGCAGAAATGTACTATCACACGATAGTTTATTAAAAATTTTCAATACTATATATGTGTACCTAGAAAAATTGGTTTTTACAGAAATAAAAGCAGCTTTTCCGTAAAAATATTTTCAGGTAATCCCACATTACTCTGCTTTCTGCAAAGGCTGAACGAGAAAGTTCGTTGGGATCGAAAAAAAAGCTCGTCGCGATTCGCGACAAGGAAGCCCTTACTTATACACAAGCGGAAGACGCACATATGAGTGCGTCAGAATATCAGATGGCATTTCGTTGTATGTTTCACATTTCATTGAAACCGCCCTCATAGAAAAATGTCATGGAATATCGGAAATTGGAAAGCTTATTCATATTTTTTCGATACAGGCCGAGCACATTCATTTCGCATACCTAATACTGAGAAGAGCGGGTGAATGATGGAGAAGGGTGGGTGGTGGTAGAGCATTCATATACGTTTCATTTCTGGTGGAAAGGCGCCACGTCGCATATATTTCGCTGCCTTTTTTCAATTTCCACGCTCGGATTAAAACGCCGATGCCGAGTTCCGACGTGTTGGAAAATACATTTGATACAGGTATATATATATATATATATATATATCATACTTATCGCTTGTACGGTTCTGATTCTAAACGAGCATCGATTCTATCATCAAAAAAATGTAAAAGTACTTCAACATGAAAATATTCCCGGGAACTTATTGGGAAAGTCCTGGGAGTCGTGGGAGAGTCTTCCGGTCAATTTCTGGAGGACATTATATACTCAATTTAAATTGCAAGACAGTTTGAATGATAAAATTGTCAAATTTGATCCCTATTACATTATCGGATAGGGCGGAGTCAAAAGTGCCGCGGGGAAAAAGTGCTACATGCGATAAATCAATTTGTAACGTTGTGAGAATTTAAGAACAATGAGAAAGTAGAAAAATAGGAAAGTTGCATATTTTCCTGATAATATAAAAAAATATTTTAGGAATCAGGAGTTACGTTGGTATCGTGTCACCCTAAGAAGAAAAAGAATTAGGGTGAGACGTACACTACTTTCTAGAGTAGCGAAGCCTTAACTTTTCCACATAATCTCTGAATTCATCTCTTACCGTGAAAATGGAAAAAGATTTAAAACGAGATACATTTTTTTATGGAATAAATGAGATATTTTTTTTTATAACATTATCGATTAGATTTCTCCTCTTATCAGACGATATTTATTAGCGACGCCGCATAAGCATTTATTCCCATAATAATAATAATAAAAGATCCTGCATTTTGGTAATGCTTACTAGCTGTCAATCTTATACGAGTGACATTGATTATAGGGAATAGGGCGCGGTCGTTGCCCATCGGGCATTGGAAATTAGACACACATTTCATTTCCTGAAGCGACTGTGATTTCCGTCGTGACTTCAAATATTGGAAATATCGCGCACCGTTCAATTTACAACGAACCTATCGGATTTTATAAATCGATGGAGGCAACATGCTTATATAGCCTTGTTCACGACTATACCATCAACATCTGCTGCACACATTACACTGTCCTTGCAACCATGTCGGAAGTAAAAAAGACGTGAAATTGGCGTTTACTCATATGGTATCAATTCTTTTCCCTTTTCCATCGGCTTCCATTCCTTGTGCATGATCAAAGAAAATCATCTATATGTTGATAAATGAAGTCAACATACAAATTGCGAAGTAAAATATATTAATTTCATATCTGCTTCTTTTTCATAGTACCAGAACGTAGCCCTTTCAAAAGATAGTAATGAATAGAGCTGAGTATCTGTTCCGTTCGAATTTTCAGTGAAAATTAGTACATACTTTTTTGGCCACATTTAGAATACTGAATTTTTTAAAATTGAGTTTAATTCTAAAAGAGTTTGAAGCTTCTAAGCACTCTTCGAATGTAAGATTTCTT
>CAJFCO010000137.1:37460-54670 GCA_904066015.1 Synergus gifuensis
GAAGGTGTAAAAAAGGTCTAAAGTTCTTTACAAATGTTTTCATAAATTTTGAATAGTGATTATAAATGTAATCCCAGTTTCTCATGTTTCAGACAAAAAACGAAGTTTCGGGAACAATAGACATCGATCAATATAAAAAAGTTATGAGCACACAGTATCATCAAGACCAATCGACTCCTGGAACGAAGGGGAGTGCTTCTGGAACTGGAATCCTGAGGCGCGAAAAAGAGCGTCACTTCCGCCCCCGAAGCACAAGGGACACGGAGACCCAGGGCGCTAGGGAGCAATTCCCTTAAATGCCCTGTCGTCCACAAAAAGCACTCCGTCTAAAAAACACCCTGACGTGATGGTACACATACAGGACCTTGCTTTTGTGTCTGCAAGCCACAGCCACTCAAGCTATTGCCTTTCGAACGCGCTCCTTCCCGGGATTATATTAGTCTTTATGGCCCCGATAAAGTGCACCGTCGATCTCACCGATTTCTGGAAAGAGGCTACAATGCCTGAACGTGACATTGCGCACTGAAATGTCAGGGCACCTCATCCCTCGAAAATCACTGCCTATTGTCGACCCGATACTTGACCCATAGCCACGTCACCCCGAATTGAATAAAACAGACTTGGCGACCTGACACGTAATCTAAATCGACTCACGCAGCTTTTAGGAAAAACAGTACACAACTTTTGATAACGACTGAGGAAATTGACGAATTATTCTTGAAAAGCCAAGCGAAAGAGTCAAATTCGATTTTTAGAAAATTAAAATACTTGGTCTTGACGCATTATCATCAGGGTGGCCACAAGATTAAATTTCTCAATTTCCCTGATATTTCCCTGGCCTTTCCCCGACTTTCAGAAAAATTTACCTGACAGAAAAATACTAAAAATGCGAAAAAATATTCAATATTAATGCTATTGAAGCTCTGTAATTGTTTTTTCCGTAGTTGGAAAATGAATTGGAAATGTTTAATATAAAATGAAAAGATTTAATAGTATGAAAATACTCCAAGGTGATCTGCGAAATTGAACTCTTGTAAGAGAAGTAGAGATGATAAGAAGGATGGGGGAGTCGTGAAGAGAACGAGAGGACAAGAAGAGTGATAGGCCGGAAGAAGGAAAGAATGGAATCGAGAAAGAGGACCCTCTCCATAAGAGCACGGTGCACTTTCCTCGAAGTGGTGACAATCATGCCTGAGACGGTTTCACAAGTAGTTCCAGAAGGGAAAAGAATCAGGGAGGACTTTTGACTTCGTACATAAAACAAGTTACACTAGTTGGCTCTACTGGGTGTTTTCAAAAATAAGATACTTTCCTATATGTACTCATTTCTTTATGAATTTTTATTATTTCAAAATTCTTTATAATCCTTTGAAATTTGAAAAATATTTTAAAATCCGGTGAACTTCATTGAAATCCCTTAGATATTCCTTGGAATATTTCTAAACAACCTAAAATCTTTAAAATCATCTTAAATCATTTGAACTCGATTGAAATTTTTTAATCCTTTGAAATTTTTTTAAATTACTTGAAATTTCTTTAAATCCCATGAAGTTTCTTAAATCCGCTTAAAATCTTTAAAAAGAATTACAAGTTAAAGAGTGGATTCAAAAATTGTTAAAAAAAACGTTACGTAATAACTAGATGATCCTAAAAATTCTGCGTAATATAGTAACGACAATATAAAATTCCCGAAATTAATAATACCCGACGGAAAATTGACGACATAAAATTCCCAACACTAGAAAATTCACGAAAAAAATTATTTTATAAATAAATAAATAAATAAATAATTTAAATAATAATTTTTAAAAAAGTAAAAAAGTATGTCTTTTTACTTTCAAAAATGACTTGAGTGATCTCTAAAAATTTTTGAAAAATATTTTTAAAATACAGAATAATTAAAACAATTTTTAAAAATTATTATTTAAATTATTTATTTATTTAATAATTTTTTTCGGGAATTTTCCATTGTCGGGAATTTTATTTTTCGGAAATTTTCAGTCGTCTCAAAATAATTCTGAAATTGTCAAAATTTCTTTAAATTTTTTACAAGTTTCTTAAAATCCTTTATACAATAATTCCACGAAAAACTTTTAAATCCCTTAAAACACGTAAAGATCTCTTAAAATTCTTGAAAACCTCTTGATATTCCTTAAAATTCCACAAAATCTTTTCAAAATCATAAAAATCCTTTAAAATTCCATAAGGGACATTAAAATTCTTCAAATCCTCTCTGAAAATCACCCTTAAAGGCGTAATATATGAACGACCCCTTTTGTTGTACCAATTGCAAAAGAATTGTGTCTTTAGTTGCAGTACCCAGAAATGCGTTATCAAGTTAAATTTAAATGAGACTGTTATTGTCGTCGTATGTAGGTAAGACACTCATCCCTTATACGTATACGTTTTCAAGGTATAGGACCGTTAGAGAATCTAAATGGCTTTGTACTCGCAGGAAACAGTCATTTGCGATAAGGGCTCATCCTCGTGTCTTGGGTGCTTCAAACACCGAAGAGGAGAAAGAGAAGGGGGGGTGGTGGATTGGAAGGAAATAAGAGAAGCGTGACAAAATGGGAAGGAGAGAGAACGAAAATGTTGGAGAAGGCGAGCTTTAGAGCAGGAGGCCGTACGATAGCGTTGAATAGCGACATTACAATCAAAGTAACGCGTTTTAAAGTGAGGCAGACGTTCCAGGATTCATCTGGGGCGGGGGCGATTCGGCGACAGAGGCCATAACTTTGTGCCAAACGACGCGTGATGCCTTTATGCCTTATCACGTTAAAATAAATAAATAGAATCGTCGTTTTCGACTGTGTTATAAATATTCTCAGGAATCACGACGACTTTAAATTCCGCAGCCTTCGCCCTCTTTTGAACAACAGTTTATATGCTTCCAGCCCCCTGGAGCATACGAGGGGAGAACTCTTACTTTACAACTTATATGTGCGGTTGACTTGTGTGTACGAACGAACGAGCGATTACGAGTGTTCTTAAAATATCGTTCAGAACTCTAAAGGCGAAAGCGAATAAGAAAGATTGTGGTGTTTGGAACAAGGGTTTCTTGTATTCTTCCCTGGCGGAAGTTTCAGATTGAAAAAATTGTATTATTTTGAATCCATATATCGAATTGAAGGCAGCCATGTTTAAAATTGGAGGCGGCCATGTTGGATAATGAATTAGCATTGGGATTGAATGTAGAAGACATGGAGTATAGACATAAGGAGACCAAAATAATGTAACGCAAAATAAGAACATTTTTCGGGAAGTTCAGGCGCGTGTACTTCCCGAAAAATATTCTTATTTTGCATGAAGTCCATGTACAGGACTTTGGTCTCCTTATGTCTATACTCCATGGTAGAAGAGAACATAGAAAGGCGAGGGGTGAGGAGGAGGGGATGAAAAAATTATTGGAAACGAGGAAGAGGGGAGGGACAAGTAGTAAAGGTCCATGTTTACTCAGCCGAAAACCTTGAAAGAGCAAAAACGCTATATTTTTACAATATAGAGAGGTCTGAGAGATAAATATAATTTCTGTAGTTTCTGTTATAGTCATGGTATCCTTTGAAGTGAAACAATTTAAGGTTTCGCGAGAACTACTGGTGTTTACATGTATCAATTTCAAAAGCGAATAGCCACATCTATAGACGTGGAGACTCCTGGATTGTGTGCATTGTCGTTATATATGGTCACGTCAAAATCCCTCTCGAGCTGTTGCATGTCCGATTCAATGGTATCAATTACAAGCTTACGATCGAGTTCGCCAGGACAACTGTTACTCAAGTGTCTCCAACTAACAGAACGAACTGTCCGTTACATCCAGTCAAAGCTTTACGGTGGATATTGGAAACTTCCTGTTTTAGGTGGAATTTAGCAACATTGCCGCACTGCATTCACTACTAGGTCTTGTGATATCCAAACCAATCAACTGAGAATTTATCGATATCCCTAGGCTTGGGAACGACATTACGGACTGACATTACAAACCTTTGTAAAATGTAAATTGTAGTGCAATGCCACTGTTACATACATTATTATTCAAATTCCATGAAATGATTTTAAAGTCATGAAAAGCTCTTGAAATCCGTTAAAATCGCTTAAAATTCCCAGAAATTTCTTAAAATTCTTTAAAATTCGACCATATCATTTAAAACCCCTTTATATCCTTTAAAATCCGCTGAAATTATTAGAAATCGCATCAAATTTCATGAAATCTTTTAAAGTTTCACAAAATCTTTTAAAAATCAGAAAAATCTTTTGAATTTCGTAAAAATCACATTTTGCTATAGTGATGCTAAAAATTGTTAGCGATCAGTATGATGAAGTCTTTATTACAAATACTTGAAAGTTGTCCAGATCATTTCAACATTTGCTTTCTCTTTGAAAATGTTCATCAAAGTATTTAGCACCATGTTCTTTGTCTGGCGATTGTATTAGAAGAGTTGGCATCGTGGAGAAATTCTCTCATCCCCAGTGAGACCTCGCGAGTTTCACCCTGCCAACCAATTAGTCTAGCCGAATCACAGGACGAGTGGATCATCTCCGGCAGAGTTTCATGTAGGTTCAAGCGACAATCCCACACTTCGTGATTTATGTTTGCCATACATTACCCGAGCGAATAATCCCACGAAAGGGTGCATTGCTTCCTCTCTCTTCACCCTCGATGTAACCCATTACGAGACTCGCTACAGTTTCACTGATCACTCTATTTGTTACAATTGAAATAGGAATACCCCTCATTTGAAATCCGTAATACATTTAGGAATTTCCGTGGTGACTTAAAAAGTGTTTAGTTCGTCAGTTTTTCGATTTCAGCTACATGAAGAAAAAAATGGATAGTCAGGTTGACTATCTAGAGTGTAAAAAGCATTAAGGCAAAGATATTATTATATCACTGAAAAAAAAAGTTCTTTAAATTTTACAGAACTAGTTCTATAATAGAGAATACAGCGGGTAGTTTTTTAAAAGTTAAAATCTTCTTGGTTTTACATTATGTTGTACTATTCTATGAAAAACGTAGAACAGTTCTAGAAAATCTAAAACTCCAGCTAATATACAGTCCTCTCTAAACTTAAATTAGTCAAAATTTCACTAGTTAAATTAGTAAATACATGGTTTACTAAATAAATAGTCATTTATCGTGGATTGACTATTGAAATAGTAAGAACTTTACTAGTAAATTAGTAGTAGTTTCACTAATATAAATTAGTGATCATAATTGACTATTCTTTAGTAACTTCAATTAACTAATTTTTTAGTGACCGCACTCAATCACTAATCTATTAGTGAAATATCATAATTTTGACCAATCAGAAGAGATTTCCTTATATGACAGAAGCCGCAGAAGCCATTGCGCTATTGAAAGAGGTTATACGTGAAGTGTGAACAGTATTTTGACAGTATGGTGTGATTCTTGGTATCTTAGAATTTTAAGGAAAGATACATCCTAGTAAGTACTATAATCAAATACTTATTGATATAAATAAATATTAGTACATTACATTTTTTAAAAAGTATTACATTAAAGTATTAAATTTTTTAAAAGTTTTAACGGTATAACGTAAAAATAATTTTATGTATATATATATATTTCCTACATTCTTTTTACCAAGGATTTTGTAAAATCATCTCACTCAATGCAGATTTCTTATAGTTTAAGTGTAAATTTATCTCTCAATGTAGTAAATAAAATTATCCACACTGAAAAGGGTTTTATAAAATCTTGTGGAAATGCAAACATAACCTATAAAAATTCTATCATTGAGCTTGACGATTTTACAAGATCCTTGGTAAATTCACGACGATGCAAATATTTCACTTGGTACTTAAATTTTAGGTAAGGTTGGTTCACTCAATTTTTAATTTACATTTTATCATTTTTTACATTCTCTTTTTTTTAGAGAAAAGAAAAATGAATGCCAATTTCTGCTGGTACGAAGCCGAAAATTTCACTCCAGAGGTGTTAGCCAATGCGTTGAAAAATGATAAAAATATTCTTCTAGATGAGGAATCTGCAAAAATTTTAATAGGTATTGATAATACTTTAAATTTTAATTATTTATTATAATGAACCCTTCTTTTTTCTTGGCTGTGAAAATTTAATTTAATTTTACAATTCAATTAATATTACAATTTTAAGAATTTGAATTTAATTTAATAGAACGATGGAAAAAATAATTTGAAAATTCGTCTCTGACATCGCTCGATGAGAGAAGAAAAATCGTTTTGATATTATTGCTTGTAAAATTTTGAATGGTAAACACTGAATGAAATTTCATCTGAATAATGCGAATTTTTTCATAATATAAATTATATTAATATGATCTCAAATTTTTACAATAATTTAATAGACATTTCTAAATAATTTTTAACGTCTATTAGTATCATTCCTAATATAAAAAAATGGGGGGGTCAAATTTTATACAAATGTAATGCATTTTTTCGTGAGAATTAAAAAACTTGCATTATTTAGTTGGTACTATTATTCAATTTATGCCATTCTCCCCATGTATCTGAAATTTCACTAACGTATTGCAGGTGATCGTTTCTAGTAATTCCACTCTCGTAATTTAAAACGTAAAATGGAGCGTCTAAACTGCTATGTCTGTAACCAATTCATCGACAATGGTTTAGATGGATTGACTTATCATCTTAAGTTTAGCCATGGGCTAACAATAAAGAAAGGATATGGCGAGTCTGGATTTAAATGTAGCCAAGATGGTTGTCATCGACGATTCTCACTGTTTATAAGTTATTATGTTCATATAATAAAAAATAATCTATAAAGTGCACATTGACTTTTATTGTAACCGTATTAATAATTTTCTTTTAATTTAAATATGTATTTTTTTCTAATAACTTGTCTTACTAAGAAATTAGTAAATTTTAACTATTTTATTAGTGAATTTTCACTATCAAATTAGTAAATACATTATATATACGGACTACTAATTCTTTAGTCAAAATTCTACTAATTTCTTTAGTCGACCATTTTTACTAATCGAATTAGTAATTTTTCACTAAACATTAGTGGCCGACTTCTCTCTAATTGAATTAGTGAAATATCACTATGAATTAGTGAAATTTAACTAATTCAGATTAAGAGAGTCTATATCGAAGAAGTCTTGAAACTTTAGAGAACAGTTCTAGAAAACGATAACCGATTTTGTGACGAAAAAAATAATGTTTCGTATTCCCAAGTGCGAATTGCCGGTACTGAAAACACGGCTCAATACTGGACCAGTTTTGGCAGCCAAGTGTTGGCCAATGTTACTGGACCAATAACAGCAATCAAATCAGTCCAGTGTTGTCCCAGTACTGGAATTTCAAATTTGCCAAGCTTCTGCCGATGCTTGGCCCAGCAATGGCCTATTACCGGGACGAAAGTCGGCATTACTACGGCAAACCGTATTGGAAGTCAAAATGCCAGATTCCGGCCTAGCTATAGCACTTTAATGGTACTTTAAAGAAGTTCAAAGGATTTTAGGAATTTCATAGATACTATAACAGACTTTAGAAGATTTTAAATGACTTTAGGGAATTTCAAACGAGAGATTTTTAAATTTGTTAAACAATTTCAAAACATTTACAATGATTAATAAATTTCAAGAGATTCTAAGATATTTAAAAAGACTTAAAGGATTTTAAAGAATTTCGAGGCATTTTAAAGTTTTCATTTGATTGAAAAATATTCTTAAGGATTTTGTAGAAACTTTAAACGACTAAATAGTATTTTAAATTATTTAATTAAAAGTGTTTTATGAAATAGAATTTTTTGCTGGTCCTGTTATATCAATCATTACTACAATATACTTTTCATCAATACTTTTACTTTCTGTAAAAGTGAACACTAAAAATATAGGAATATATTTTATTTTTTTTAACTCAAATGCATTTTTTGATTAAATTATCTCGAAAAAATTTAATCTTTGTGTGTGAATGAGTATACCGTGGAAAAATGTGGGACCACCATCTCGAGAGCTTAGGGTAATGGTTAGGTAGCTGGACTCGTGTCCCGTAGGTCGTGCGTTCGATTCCCCTCCGCGTTGCGTGCGAAATTTTATTTGTTATAGAAGCATTAAAATTTACAAATATCGATTACTTATAAGTATATGCATAATATATCTACATAAATCATGTTCTTAATTAATAACATTTTATTTTTATTTTTTTATTGTAACTTCTAAGTGTAATGAGCCAATGACGGGCAAGTTCTACATTAAATACTGAAAGTTATATGAAATCTATTAAATTCCTTCAAGATTCGCTCCTATCCCCGACTATAGAACTAGTTCTGTAAAATTTAAAGAACTTTTTTTTCCGTGTATAATAATTTCTTTATACTTTATACTGTGATGACTCTTTTTCATCTCATCAAAAGAAAAGACATTTCATAAATAAAGAAAGACAGAAGATTGTCATTTGACGCTCACTTGATCGTCTATAAGTGCAATAATAGGAAAGCAACTCTGATTTTGAATTTCGTGAGTTCCATCAGTTGCCAATGTGCATTTCGAGCGGAACCGGGACCACAGCACGTGCGATCGCCGCTGGCGGGTGTAGCGTGTAATAGTTTAATTCATATGTAAATGGAGTGGCAGACCGCAATGAGAAGAGACATGGGAGGCCGAGTGAAAAGGGCATGAAGGCGTCGCTCGTATACTAGTACGAACGACTCCATAAATCTGCAATAGGATATACTGCATAATTAGTATTGCGCTCTACTGAGAGCCACCTGCATAAATCATCATCCCCCCTTTTACTCTTTCGCACGCGTCGTTCTACGTGCGAATCAATTAACTCGAGTTCTGAAAGCTTTCTCTTCAGTAAAAATGACAGTTAGTTAGTTTAATGTCATTTGATAAATAGATAAGTGTTTGTTGTACTTAAAGCAAATAACGAAATTATAACAACACTAGAACCCGTGAAAAAATCCTAGGGTTCTGACGGGGTCCTGGACAGTTTTCCCTAGTTCTAATGTTGTCCTGATCTGGAAAATTGGAAAGGACCCCACAAGACGCGTGACGCTCTTACTGGTAAATACTTCACCCTAGGAAAAACTGGTCAATACCCCATCAGAATTAAAAAACTATTCGGGATTCATTATTTGCAATATTTGGTTACTTAACTAGTTAATTTTACGAAAATAAAAATTCTATTATAAAAAGGAGGTATTCATTACATTGAAACAAGTAATTTTAAGAATTTTTAAAGAATTTAAAAATAATAAGAATAGTATTAAGATCGCTTAGCGGAAAAGGAAAACAATCTTTGCCTCGAAATATTCAGACTTACGTCTAACTATGACGCGGCAAAGACACTTTCCACTTACACCGTGAGGTGTAATTGGAACTTTGGACTTTAATTTAGTTTTTGAGCATTTTTGGCACGTGCGCAAGTTTTTTTTTAAATATTCTCACTGAATTCCTTTAATTACCGTCATTAATCCTGAACAATTAAGGAACGTCTTGTAGAGGTATAATGTTTGGTAGTTTCCTTAGTGGTTTGACATAACCCTTTGATGCATATAAAGTAGCGTAAGCACCAGAGAAATATAATACATGAGGAGCTTATTTCTTGGTAGGAGCTTTTCCCGCATCTACGCCATTGAGGATTAACCTAAGAGCTGTAACCGCCATCCGTGGCCGCAATTAGTACGACACTGCATGGAGTGGTTCCGTTGAGGGTCTGGGCCAACCCCCGCGATAGCCATTACAGACAGTTTAATCACCGGACCTAACGAACGGTTAACTGCACCTAAGTGCTCAACGCAATAAAGGGAAAATCTGAATCGACTGATTTAAGAGTGCATTTAAGTGCTCTTCTTTACTTTATTTCATTTTTTTTGTCTGTTATATATAGAGTATTAAAAGAAATCTGGCTGTTTCGCTCCGAAACAGGCAGTTTTGTATTGTTTCGATTAAAAATTAAATCTAAAATATTCAAAATCATTTTCCATACATAAAAGGACAAACTATGCTTTCTATCAAAAAATGTTTAAAGGAAAGTTTACAAGTATTTTGGAAAGAAACAATTTTGATATTTAAACTTTTTTCCATATCGCGTTATTTGGCCCAAAATTAGAATGTCCAATTTTCCAAGAAAAATTGACTTTCAAAACACGACTCAAAGCCCAACCCACAAGAACTTTACTGTCACCACCCTCAAAGTAGCCCTTAGTTAATCCGCAATTACATAATCAATAATGATATGTGGCTTTGCAGTATACTGCAGCATACTGCATTTTTTGGAAAATGGATTTTGTCGCTATAGCGACAAAATCTATTTTCCAAAAAAGGTTTTTAGGCTCTCCCTCTCCTCCCCCTCCTCTTCACCCTCTCTCCTTCTCCTCCTCTATCCCCCTCCCTTATCCCACTCACTCTCTCCCACTCCCTAAAAAAGTTATGGTTACCTATAATATAAAAAAATTGATCTTCCAACAACTTTCCAAATTTTCGGATTTTTTTTTCGAATTGCTAGCAACCCTTAGCGTACGTAACTCGAATGGTTATTAATTGCTGAATGCGAAATACGAGTCGGTATACCCTGTACAAGAAGTTGACTCGTTGCGAGTAGAGGTAAATTAAATATTTACGCACTTTCCATTAGCGCACGGGTTTATACTTATCGGGGATAAAGTTAAAGGGGTGTCCCGAAAAGCCATACTCGAGGCACGAGATAAAATGTTCTCCCCAAACTCTCTGGTTTACTTTCACTTTTTCTAATAGTCTGGTCTTTTATGAATACAGAAAATTATACATAAATACCGAAAATAGAGAGAAACGAAAAAGTTCATTACGCAAAAATTGAAAAAGTGTTGATTATTGCTAATTATATTTATTATGTTTGTGCAGGGTTTAAAATAAATTTTTGAAGAAGGTTTGCTGTCGAAACCGCAAACAATTTGCTAGAAGGAGAAAAGTCTCTAAACGGAGTTGTCCCATGTGGATTTACACCACAATACTTTTAAAGCGTCTACTTTCTCACTCTGAGTTCTCCCTCTTCACTCGAGCTTAAACCCCCAGCGTGCACCAGGATTTATGTATACCCGGAGGGAAGGAGAGGAAAACCCTTCACAATCCCCTCCCAGAACCATGCATGTCCGCGTATCGTTTACCCGTTATTTATTTCCCAAAATTTTAAAATTATGCCGCATTTAATACGCCGACCGCCCGATCCCGTGTTTTATTCATGTCGCAATAAATAAGAGCAAAGTACTGTTTAAACTGGCGAAAGGGGCTACGGAGAAAGGAAAATCATTCATCCCTGAGAGTTACTTCTTTTCAAA
This sequence comes from Synergus gifuensis, assembly GCA_904066015.1. Lineage (NCBI taxonomy): Eukaryota > Metazoa > Arthropoda > Insecta > Hymenoptera > Cynipidae > Synergus > Synergus gifuensis. The sequence continues at coordinate 48,745 of CAJFCO010000137.1, forward strand.
TATATTCCTTAAATAGATAAAGTATTTTCTATTAAAATCTTCATTTTTTTTAGGGGTCCTTCATAAATTACGTAACAAGTTTTAAGGGAGAGGAAAAATGTTATCATCTATTAAAAGCTTTTGAAATTTTTTATAAAATCAACTAAAATATCTTGATATTTGTTAAAATCACTTGAAATTCATTAAAATAACTTGAAACCATTTTATATTCCTTAAAATTTCTCAAATTACTTAAGATGTCTCGAAATCTCTTGAAAGCCACTTATAAAATTCTTTTGATTTCTTTTGAAATCCACTGAAATTCCTTACAATTACTTGAAATCTCTAAAAATCCAGGGAACTGCTGTAAATTTTTTATACTGTAAAGAATCTTCTTTACTGTAAAGAATTTATATTCTTTATAGTACCTATAGCTGGAAGTTGGCGCTCAAGCAAGGACTGTGTAATAAAAAATGTCCTATTATTCCTTGATTACAAATTGAGTCCAAAATTCGATTGCATTATCTCTGATCTCTTGGAACAAGTTAATTATTAATTTTCAGATAGAGTTTTGTCAACCTGATGTTTGAGTTAAACTAGTTAAAGAGAACGAGGTGAAAGGGGAGAAAGGGTCTCGCAGATAGAAGAAAGAGCCCTTGGCAGATGGTACCCGGGGGATATCCTTGCTCGGGATATCAAGGGTTATGGCGACCACTATGGGGACACCATCGTGGGCGAGTAAAGGGTAACTGATTCTAATCACACGCCCTCGGTGTACCGCTCGGTATGATGAATGGGCAAAGTGCGCCCTGACTACCGAATGCGCAGACACTGTCTGGAGATATTAAAATTGGCATGATTGATCTGTAATCTGAATTTTAGAGGAAGCCTGGCATTTCAATATCTTTCATCGACGCAACGTCCACCAAAAGTGCTCGGCCACTTTATTCAATAAATAAATGTCAAATTTTAAGGAATTTTGGCGAATTTTTATATTTTACGGGATTTTTGTATGTATTTTCCTTTTTTAAAAAGGAAAAATAATTGCCATGGTGCGATTCTTTCTTTACTACTTTATCAGTTTTGACAGACCCTAGTGTACAGCCACAAAAATAAACATGAGGAAATCGTAAAGTCGGGTTTTTTATCAGTTCCGGGCAATGACTTTTACCTCTGATCTTCCGAAACTTGGAGAAAATCATCATTTTCTACGATACATGGGGTAGTTCATTGGATACGGTCGACATGAGGTGAATATCACGCGCACCGACCGACCGAAACAACGTGACCCGGACTCACATATATTTCAGAGCGCCCTCGCGGGTAATACTGCATGGCCACTTTGGCCAGGACGTCGTAAAATCTATTATTTAAGCGACCACCAAGCAAGGGGCAAGGAGTTCGCATCTAATAGCGAGGGAGGCACAAAAAGTATGAGCATAGCATGATTAGTGGAAAAACTTAAATCGTTAAAAAGCATCATAAAGTAAAATTTCATTCGCGTACAAGAAATTGTACCAGATAAATAAATACTGGGAGATAATGAAATTCTAGATTAAGATATTTCAAAATAAGATTATTAAAAATTACTAGTAACGAAATCTTATGAAATCCCCTAATATTCCTTAAAATCCAATGAAATTTCGGGAAACCCTTGAAATTCCTTAAGTCCTTAAAATAACTTAATATCCTATGAAATATCGTTATATGCTATTGACAAAAGTATACGTACGGTATTTTAATAATTTAGTTATTTTAAAATTTTGAATGATTTTCAATCAAATTATTAATTGTATTCTTAGCTATATAATACATTATTTCTATATTTAAGCTTCTTTTTAATGATTAATATGAGAGTTTCAAAATTCTTTGTTTTAAAATAAAAAGCGTCGAAATAGGAAAATTTTTAAACGATAGGTGTACCCTTGTGATATCTCTGGCTAGAAAATCCTGCCTATAAACAAGAAGGCTTAAGCGTGGAATCCTCGAAATGACCGAAGGGTGCTCTATAAGAAGAAATCTTACATTCAAAATGTCCTGGATAAGGCTGAGGGTTTTGAATGGGTGGCGAATGACAGCGGGGGTTGTAGGCTAAGATAGGTAAGAAGGGTGGTTCGGTTGTAACATGCAAATTTGAACCTTAAGGGTTTTATGTCGAGCGATATCTTTGAATCATCTTCCCCTGCGGGAACCACGCCATGATGTTAGCCCCCAGGGATACCCGGTTGATCTTATCCAGATCAAAAGTGCCACGCGAAAAAAGGGAGATCTTCTTTCCTACAATATTGGCACGTAAAAGTGCTTGACCCTTTTTGACAATCCATAAAGGAACTTGGCTTTCGACCATTTCTTAACCGAAATTGATTTCACATCTAGTAAATAATTTTTTAAATTACCCTTTAAATAATTACGTACTTTAGGATTATGCGATAAACCTGAGTAATTGAGGAACAAAGGAAATATCATAGAGAATAAATTACTATTCTATAATACGATTATAATGTGATTTTGTATTCTGATTGAAGCATTGATCTAATTCTCTAAAATTCTCTAAAATGATAGATAATTTTCAGGATTTTAAAGAATTTTAAGGAATTAAAAAATTTTTTAATTTCAATCTTCATTTATTTTAACAAATTCAGACATCATGTTCTAAATGGTACACATATAAAATCGCAAATGATTTTAATGCACCGCCTCATAACTCACGAACGAGTTGCATTCAGCATTGCGTATTTTTATTGGTTGCCGTCAATTCAGATCACAATCTAAATTGAATCGTTACGGACTAAGTTTGAAAGCGCGGCTTCTGTAAACACAACGCGCCCTCTCAAAACGAGGCTTTTTAAAAGCTGCTTTTGCTGAATATGACTGAAAAGTCCCGATATAATGATAGAGAGTTGATCATTTCCTCCTTTTTTTTACTTCACAGTGTTTCGGAATTCCGGTTATTGGATTCTTCCGAACAAAAATAGGGTCCAAATATCGCCTATCAGTCAATTTATGACTCTAAACCCTAAAGTTTGCATACCCGGAAATATATTGTTTTTTATTTGCATATTAGGAATTGTTAATGTAATGTTTTCTGCAAACTAGTAATTATTAATACATATAATAATTTTACTCATTATTATTATTATTATTATTATTATTATTATTATTATATTAACTTATTTTGAGGACTTTCAAGGGATTTTAAATACTTTTAAGGGCATGTGTTACTTACCATATAAGCAAATTTAGATAATCCTGGTTTTTTTTCTATAATTTTTACATTTTCAAAAAAATTATAGTCAACATCCGTCAAGAACGTGAACACAGACGGATATTAAATAAAATTTTTTTGAAAATGTAAAAACTGTAGAAAAAAACCCGGGTTATTTATACTTGCTCATATGATAAGTAACACATGCCCTTAAGGGATTTATGATATTTTATAGGATATTTAGTAAAAGGACTTTTAAGGAATTCAAAGGATTTTACGAAATTTCAGTGAATTTGCAGGAATTTCAAAAGATTTAATCAAATTTCATGGGACTTAGAGTAATTTTAAGGAAAATCAAGAAAAATTATACGAAATTTAGAGAAATTTCATCAAATTTTGAAGGATAATAAATGCATTTTAAAGAATTTTAAGAAACTTACGGGGATTCCTATGAAATTAGATAAAGAATTACAAAATTTTATATTTCAAGAATTAAAAATTCTTAATTATTTTTTCTACTAGTAAAAAGTGTACAAAAATGAGAAATTAATAGCTAGTCAATGAAGAAATTGCTGCATGATCCCATTTTTCGTATGTGTAATGCTTTTATAATGCTTATAAAATATAAATTAGAAGAGCAAGTGTCATCGAATTTGAATTAGAGGCATTCAGAGGTCCTCAAGAGCAAGGACCAAAGACCCGATTCAGTTTATTGGGTGGCATTGGTAGCGTACAAAATGAGAACCGTACTAATTGAGATCTGGGCACAGGACCTCTGAATATCCGTGTATAGGTATACACGACGTGCCAAACAATAACTATTTGCTTAAAGCCACCCCTTCTATTTGTGCAGGCTGCCTCTGGAGCTGGAGGCTGAGGCAGTTGCGGAGGTGGAGACGAATGTTCCCTGTTCGGTGTTCGTGGTGACGTCGTCGTGTCGAGTCGATTCCACGGGTAGTATAGTCCTCCTCTGATATCAGAGGAGGACTTTAAATTAAAGGACGTCGCATCGCTGGTTCTACCAAACAAACTCCGCAGAGAACGTTATTTGCTTACACCTCGACAAATTGAACCCACCCTCTCTTCTCCAACGTATCCATTTATATGTTGTACATAAATGAGTATATTGAGCACAAGTACACACAAAACTTATGTTAACGTTTTTCTTTTAACATTTTTCTTATTTTCTTATTTAAATTATCCAGCTACAAAGTTTATCGCTTGTTGATCAATTGTCAATTGGTTTTCAACTAATTGTAAGATATATAATAATTATAAATAATGACCTTACATCAGAGGATCTGGTTGTTTGTACAACTGGATTCTAGTTCTTTGTGAGCTTCTTATTCCTCGTATTATTAATTTTCTTCCTCTCGAGTTCTTGACTGATGTTTGTGTATCTTCCACTGCACCATCTGAAGCATCCTTACGTACCTGGTTGACGGATCAAGGACCGTACGATGTTTTACACAAACTCTCAGTCTCTACACATACAACCTGCACATATGTCCTGTAGACATTAATTTTCTTCATTCCTCTCAAAGAAGGTCAATTGCTCGTTTTGCATCCAGCAAATTGCGTCACAAAATGAAAAGATACTTCTTTACAATATTACCCAAGGATCGAATTTTTAGTTTTATCCCACTTCCCTCCGACAAATTTCAGATGTAAATATGTCAACAGAGATTGATTAAGTATTTTTCCTGTCCTCTCGAGCCTGCTCAGTAACTGACTTGAGATGCCAAGACAATTTTCCGGTTTCATTATATTTATATTTATAGTGGATATTTTTTTTTTCTTAAGCAAAGAGCCGTGCCAGAGGTACCGTAGAAGTACCCTACTTTAGAGATTTTTTCGAATTTGTTTGTTAAGAATATGAGAAGATGAATTATTGAGAGATAGTACAGTAATAACGGTCTAACGAAAATGCCTTATGCTAAAATCAACTTATATAAAATCCCATGAAATTCCTTGAAATGTCATGAAGTCCCTTTATATCTTTAAAATCTCAATAAGTTCCGTAAAATGTCTTTTAAATTCCTTAATATTCCTTAAAATCCCATTAAATCTAGTTAAAATCCATAAAATTCCTGAAATTTTTCGAGGGCTTGACAACTCGTGAAATCTGGTGTACATTTGTACTGAAACCTCCTGAATTCTCCTAAAATAACTGAAGTCAGTGAAATCTTCTGAAGTCACCTGAAGTCACTTGAAGTCACATGAATTCATTCGAATTTTCTTGAAATCACTTGAAGTGAGTGAAATCTTCTGAAGTCATTGATCGAAATATCCTAAAGTATCTTGATTCAGAAGTAGGTGTACACCTGCTTTGAATCTTTTTTGTACATATTTGAATATTATTAATTAGCCAAGCAATGTTTCCCTTGCGTTTTAACTTGCGATTAATATTGTTAGTTTAATAAGATTGAAAAAAGGATGCTTAAAATCCATATGAAAGTACTATCTTTTTTCGGGACTATTGATTTCACCAAGTTCCACCGACCGACTGAAGTGACGAATGATTCGCGGAATCGCGGGGAGAAAACTTTTATTTCCCGCGATATCTACCACGGCAGTTATTTATTTCGGACGTGTATTATTGTTGTTTATTATCTACTACTCGGTACATTTAACCTACATCATTTCCTCCCCCAGCGTGGTGAAAGCGATTTCTCTCGGGGAAATATCACGGAATTTCCGGTCGTCAAAAATTTCTTGCTTTCCCATCTCGGACAAAAAAAA
>CAJFCO010000137.1:63236-112506 GCA_904066015.1 Synergus gifuensis
CCTACATATGTTGATACTTTGAGGATTGTTCCAAGTATTCCTCTTATTCTCTTGTCAGCAATTTCAGCTATGTAAATGGAGATAAAGTCGTATAGAGCACTTTGAGCAAATCCGTGACAAAATCTTGCTAAGTAGATGGTGCTGAAGTCTTGAGCAAAAATAATCAAGAGCCAACCAATTACTTGAAATAAACTAAAGAGCAGGTAAGTGTATTTTCGACCTAATTTGTCGATTATGTTTGGAACCAAAGCACAGCCGCAGACAATTCCAACATACAATAAAGAGTTTATCCAAGAACTTTGATATGCTGTTATACGGATTTCTGATTTTGAGCTCTCAAGATAGGATAATGCTGGTGATGTCCAAACGAAGGCCATTCCACATCCAGCCACCGCAAAAGAAACTGTGGATAAAAAATAACGTATAGAATAAAATATATTTTTCATACGATACAAAAGAGGTTGATTATCATTCAAATTTCGAATGATCATAAAATTTTATTTTTCATTGAAATAATGCAATTCATCAAACACTTTTTTTGGAACTTTCTTAACTGTGCAAACTATTTTAAAAAAATATATGTTTTCAAAACTTTCGTTTGTGAGAAGAATGCGAAAAATTTATTTTATGAAGAAAATTCTACTGGTCATAAAAGTTATTTAGCCTGAGTAAAAGTCATAAATAAATATGATGCGGTGCAAATTAAAACAAAAAAAATGACAAAAAATATGTGTTTTTTTTCTTTTTTTTTTGTCAAAATCAACTATTATTATTTTCTGAAAAATTATCGACATTTTCGATTATCAAAGTTTTCAAAAGTGAATTTCAAAAGTGGACGATAAACGCTACCAGAATCTAGGGAGAAATCTTAAATATCTTAATTAGGTCAAAAGTTATAGATGTTTAAAGAAAATATTTGGCTTTTTTTCAAGCTTTCAATAATTATACCCTATATCTTAAAAAATGGTTTAACGAAATGTCTCGAAAATCTCGCATACATTGTTGTTGCAGCAAAAACCTGATTAGCTTCTGAATGACTTGAAGTTGTTAAGAAGAAAAGAAATAAAATAATCTCGCGCGTCTTTCATTGCTCGTCCCCTAAAAATTCACAAAAAGCCTTAAAAATCCCTTAAAATTCGTTAAGATCTCTTAAAATTCCTATAGAAACCTCTTGAAATCCCTTAAAATTCCACAAAAATTTTCAAAATCATAAATCTTTTTAAATCCACATTAAAATTCATGAAATCTCTCAAAATTCCTAGAAACCTCTTGAAATTATGATTAATTCGGATTTTGGCGAATTCATTGAGATTAAAGGTTCGGATTGATTTTGAATGAGCTTCGGATTAATTCGGATTGAAAACTTCCTTCGGATTAGATCGGAATGAAACTATTTGGTTCGGATACAAATTCCGGAATGATTCGGAAAATTTCGGATTGATTTGGAATGAATTTTAATCCGAAGCTTTCTCTAGGGTATATTTTCAAATTTGATTGGCTTTAGAATGATTTGAAGTTGTAACAAAAAAAAAAAAAACAAAATAATCGCGCGCATAGCGCGCTTGTTAGTTTGCTAATTTAATTTCAAACTGAGCGTATCAAATAATGAGTAAAATTTTCAGAGTTCAAACATATTTTTAAATCACACATTACTTTCAACACTTCTACTGATGATAATATTGATATTATATTGATATTATATGATATTGATGATTTGCACTATTCAAGACTTTCTAACTTACCACTTATTGTACAAATGTATTGGAAAATTACACATTCTTTCTCCTTCAACGTGTCCACACTTTCATCAAATATCCTTGCTTTAGAATCCATAACTGACGTCTGTCACAGTCTTAAATGATACATTTCATCTAATCCGAAGAGACTTTGTAGTGCGAGATAATGATAAGTCAAAGCTTCGTATCTGCATATATAGAGAAATTTATTGCTGTTATTGCATAGTACCTTACATTCATCGTAACTTATCGCCATACGGTATTTTCTCGCTGTCACCAAAAAGTAATGGAAACGTAAAAGGCGTTCCATATTATGCATTATTTTCACTAGACATATAAAATTAAAAGAAACAATGTTAACAATGCAATATAATAAAAATGAACAAATCTAAAACTTTATTAAGTTATTTAACGATGTCGTCGCAATAAGTTACATACTAAATGATGTGATTCGATTTCTTTTAAGACAATTCTTAGGTAAACTATAAGAAGAATTAATTAATTAATTAATTTCTATAATAAGAATTTTTGCAGAAAACTTTTCATTTTTCTAACAAATATTGCCAATTATATATGAATGACGCTTAGATTTCGCTTAGATTATTAAACTTTCATTAATAAAAAATTATTTAGAAAAGATAAACAATATTTAAAACATTTTTAATTTGAGGTGGTTCGAATTAAGAAGCCTATGCATTTCGAAAAATCAAGATGTGAATATTATTCTTGTTAGTTAAGAAAAAGATATCATAAGCTGGTACGATTAATTTCGGCTGAGACATTTAAGCGAAAATAAGATAATCAAATTAATTTACAGTTCAAGAGACTTGAGATTAATTTCGGTTTCTGTGCTATATCATCAAGTAAATAATATAAGCTGATTGAATATTTTTAGAATTTGTGAATATTTTTTTATTCATCACATATTGGAGAATCACATGCAATAAATTGTTCAGGAGAGCAAAAAAACCTTTTCAAAATTCGAATTCTTAAAATAAAAAAAAATAAGAAAGTATATTCGAGATTTAATGGTAGTCAAAACCGCGCAAATCCATCTAATTTCTTTTTATTTTACTGTTTTTTTTTGGCTTTATTTCTAATAGTCTAAAAACTAATAGAAGAATTTTCCGAAAAAAAAACATTTTCAATTCTTTAAACAATTATTTGTGAGTTGGAATTTTAGAGAATTTTTAAGCCAATAAAACGTGTTTTGAAAAAAGTAATACTTACATGGTTATGCCGTGACACTCTCCATGTGATTATCGCTAACTTTACTTTCTGACTTTCAGACATCAAGTCGAGAACTGTCTTCTTATAGTCAACTGCAGTCGTTTCGAAAAAAGTTGAATAACAAACTATACCAACGTTATCACCAAGAAACTTTGTGTTGAACGATATAATGACAAGAGAATCATATATCAGTTGTATTACTAATTAATTTGAACTTTTTGTCTGGACCCATTTGACTTATTGTAAATCTTTGCATTAATAAAGAGCATATATTAAAGAGCCTACACTTAATTGTTATTAATTATTATAAACATGAGAATATTAACATGAATTAGACATATTTTCTAATTAAAACGCTTTTTTCATCAATGGACTCATAGTTGAACTTTAGTTGGACGTTAGTTGAACGAGAACAAAGATAGGTATACGTTGCGAAATAAAAAACATAGGTACTGTGATAAAAGTAGCATGTTTCTTTATTATTGACTAATTGTACATAAAAATCCAATCAAAATCTAATGTAGCGCAGAAAATGAGTTTATTATGTAAATACGTTTCACGAAGACCAATTCTGGATCAAACTGCGTACATATTTTCCTGAGTCAGTTAGATCTCCTTCAGACCATCCTCCATCAGCACTGGCGCCCGATTTCAAAGCAGAAGCACCTTCCGTCTTATCATTGATACTCCAGTTGGCGTTGCTGAGTTTATTAGTCTTCATAAAATCTACCCAGTTGTTGGATTCCTGTGTAGCAACACCTCCATTTCCATCTGCATTAACAGATCCCCATTCTGTCACAAACAATGCGACATTTTTACTAAGTGCATTTGCTGCCTTGTTTCTCAAATCCTCGTGGTGAGTTCCGGCATAAAAGTGAAGTGAATACGCAATATTCTTATAGTCAGTAATGGGGTCAGCTGCAGCTACATCAACGTCCTGAGACCAAGTGGATGTACCCACTACAATTAGGTTGTCTGGGTCAATTTCTCGGATTGCTTTAATTACGGCTGTAGCATATGGCTTGATGGTGTCCTTCCATTGGACATCCTTGGGTTCATTCCAAATTTCATAGATGACATTGTTCTTGTCGCCATAGGTCTTTGCCATTTCTTGGAAGAAAGCAATAGCTTCAGCTTGATGTTGAGATGCATAATGTGAGTGCCAATCAATGATGACATAGATATCATTTTCAATTGCAGCATCAACCACAGTCTTCACTCTAGCTTTGTTGCTTGCAGGATCTTGCAAATAACCACCATTATCTTCTACTCCCATAGCAGCGCGTACCAAGTCAGACTTCCAGTCGGTTTTCAACCATTTCACCAAATTTTTGCTGTAGAATTTTTCACCACCCCAGCCATTGTTACTCCAGAACAAACTGTTACCAGATATACTTCCTGGTTTCCCGCCAATCAATATCTGATTACCTTGTACAGTTATTGGATCAACATCTGTAACAAAATATTTTTTAAATTTATAATTATTAATATAAAATTGGGAAAAATAATATTCGGATTCACATAAAGTAACTAAAGGCATTTAAATTATATTTTACACCCTTACAAATAATGAATCTCATCATTTCACTATTGGAAAAAATTCTAAACTAGTTGTGAATTCGATCTCGATTGTCCCATTTAAATATGCTAGCACACCAACTTCAAGTCATTCAAAAACCAATGAAATTTCACTGATTCAAATTTAGAGAGCAGGTTTGAAACAACAATGTATTCGAGATTTTAGGAACATTTTGTTACATCACTTTTTTAAAGAGGAATTCCAATAAAAAGTTTTTAGGAATTTTAATGGATTTTGTCAATTTTCAAATGATTTTTACGAAGTTTTAAAGATTTTTAGGATTTTAAAAAGATTTCATAGAATTTTAAGGTATTTTAAAATATTTCGCGAAATTTTAAAGAAATTCATGAAATAAGAGATTTTTTAAAGCTAAGGAATTTTAAGGGATTTTCACGACTTTGAACAGATTGCAAGAGATTTTTATGAATTTAAAAATATTTCACATGATTTAAAGGATTTTTATTATTTTTAAAATATTTTGTAACATTTTTGTAAAATATTTTGTAAAAAATTTTAAATGTTAAAAAACTTCAAGATGTTTCTAGGAATTTTTAGGGAGATTTCTACAAATTTTAACATGGATTTCAAGAGATTAATGGTTTTGAAGGTTTTTGTGAATTTTTAACGGTTTTCATGAGGTTTTTTGCAATTTAAAGAAATTTTAACGAATTTAAAGGAATTTCAAAGGTTTTCGTGAAATTTTAAACGACGAGGGCAAACTTACCAGCAGTACTGATGCCCAAAGAGCAGAGGAGGACAGCAACAATCAGCTGCATGTTTTTGAATACAGAAACCTTTTTCTATTTGAAATTTCTCAAACGACTGATGATCTTGGAAGAAAATCTTACCATTATATAGTACACACACTGTATACGTCATTGCTAATAAATCACGTATTGTTCATTGCAGTTAAATAGAATTACAATATTAAATCGTTAAATAGCATGTTTATGTAAATTAATTAATATTATTAAAAAAATATCTGTCATTGAACGTGATAGTTCAGCTGAACAAACTTAATCCAGAAGTTACTGATACTTTAGATTTCCATGAATATTAAAGAATCAAATAGTGAATAATCATTGCAAAAATTAATATTAATAATACCAAAGCTGCTTAAAATCTTTAGAAGAGAAACTTCATATTTTTTTGCCTTTCTGAGATATTCCCCAAAATTTTCTTTATGGATATTTTTTTCACTTTCATCCAGTCAACAGTCATTTATGAAAAAGGACCTTTTCCCAAAAAATTTTCTTCGCTTTTATTTGTGTTTAGCCCTTCAAATTTTGGTGAAAAAAATTTTTGGTGAGTATTTTCCGAATCACGAATTTTAATAGTGTTCTGAAAGAGAAATTTTCGTTCATTTTTCTAGACATGCACCTAATTCAGAATATTTTAGAAAAATCTAAGAAAATAAGTTATGGGGCGAAAAAACCAACTAATATCTTTTCTTCGTGTTTTTCATTCAGCTTTTATCAAAATGATGCGTAACTATATACATATAAACGAAAAAAAGAAAAACATAATAAAGAGATAATTCAAAGAGTATATCTTCAATTTATTTTCAATTTTCTTCAATTTCGTCCAAAACGAAATGCTGCAACAGTTCAACGATACTGATTCCGATTAACAATTTTTCAACGTTAAATTATGCATTTTTTAATAAACAAATTTTTTGTTTAAAATAATAGCTTTTTCCTCGATTTTCAGTCTTGGAATAAAGGTGGTTTTTTCGCCACATATTGAAATTTTTATTTGTAAAAAAAGGACGCAGTTATACAGGGCTCAATAGTCAAAAATAGCCTTTACGCCGCACTATACCATAATTTATTATTTAATTTTACATAAATTCATATTTAGAAGATTTATAGCTTAGAATTTATGTTGCTTACACAAGCTAGTTTGCACAAGTTTGTTTATACAAGCATTATGATTACACTTTCGATTTTTTTGAGGAAACTCGCGTTAATCTAAATCATAAATTCCAATATTCATGAACCTGTCAATTAACATACAGTCAGCCAGACCAAAACGTTTCTGTGTTGCTTTCTTTCGTCAAAGATCACAGATCAAGAACGAATGTAATTTCTTTTGAGCTTTTACAATTATGAATCGAAACCCTTAAAAATGGTTGTTTATCATAAATAATATGTATATAACTATCTCTTTAAAAATATTCCAGATCAATTGCAAAGTTTCTTCTCATACATAAGTTTGTCAATAATGTTACAATACAAAATGTATTCCAAAATTGTACAATTGTAAAAATAAATGTTTACAAGAATATTTTATGTTTATAGACTTGAGTTTGTTGGAATTTTATAGACGTTTATGAAGAATATATAAAGTATATATATATATATATATATATATGCTATTAGTAGTCGTGAGAAAAAAAGAACCTGTGGTTTTACGCTAAATTATTTCTAAAAAAATAAAATTCACCCTTAATAAAAATTGCAAGAATTGAATACTCAATAGTATCTCTCGATCAACAGGCAATCCACCTACTAATTTAAACAATAGCATCTCCGTAATAATAGAAAGTAATACCATTATAGTGACAAACAATTGCTTGCAGGTGAAAAATCAAAACTTGACCTGTTTCCAGCTGTTCACAATCACGGTATGTTCACATTTCAGCTTGCACATGTCCAACTCCAATGATTTTAAAATTCGATATTACGATACTTCACAAATCCACCCTTTCTCTGCGTCACGCTTCAAATCTTTTTACTCGTCCTGTAATTGTGTGGTCAAGAAATCGTTAATCAGTTCCTGTAAGGCATATATCCAGAATAAACAAATAGATTATCCAGAATAATCAGGATATATCTTTCGAAATTTTTTGAACTTAAAAACTTTTGGATTTTTTTACAAATCTTTTAAATAAAGATTTGCTCATTGTATAATACTTATCTTTCTATAATATAAGGTCAAAGAATTTTAATAACGAAATAAATTATCGTACTCGAATAAAAAGAATTAGATCCCGTAACGAACCAATCTAAAAAATTGAACGGCATCTGCAGGGAGGAGAAATCCCCAACGTGACAATTGTCGCGTCCGTCAACGAGTAGGTGGAATAAAAAAAATCCACAAGACAGCCACAGGGGTTGGAGGTACCGGTGGTTGACGCGAATAGGACGAATCGACACAGGGTGTTTTAAAACGAGTGCTATCGGTAATCGAAATCGCTCGGGGGTTGCTCCAGAGAGATTCTGATTCCAAGCTCGAGGGTGACCAGCCGCGAACATTCTGATACCCATCCCTACTTCACGATCTTTGTCTACTCTCCCTACCTACCCTTCTCGAAACCTGCTGCGGGTGCTTTGCCGACAGGAAAATCGAGATTATCGACGACCCCTTGGCGATCTAGCAGCTCGTAAATATACCTTCTCATCGCTTTCACAATGCTGCCAATTTTTTCGTGCCACCTATACTTGCACACAGCCTTATTAATCTTATTCTTATAATTTCATCCTTCGATAAAATTACCTGTCGAACTTTAAAATCCTTTGAATCCCATAAAATATTTTAAAACTCATAAAAATTTCTTCATAAAACCCTTTCTATAAGCTTGCATAGTGAAAAGGAATCATACCGTTGGTGAAAACCCTTGGTCAAATTTATTAAATTGAAAAATTCAATTGAATTATATAAATAAATTATATTAATAAACCTTATTGAATAAAATTTCACTGGTGAGGCATAAAGACCTTAAATTTAATTTCTAGGGTGACAATAGTGAATCTAAAAAGTTCGTTGGAACTCTCTTCATCTACCACAACCTCTCGAAGGGGTTAAGGATATTTCCTGCTTGAAAACCACGAATTCGCTATAGCCGCAATAAATAAATTAATAAGTTCCCTCATGCGTTCGTTTCCGTTTCCGTTTCTAGCTCGACAGAACTTATAAGGAATACAAAAGTCAAGGCATAAATGGCATAAATAGTAAGCGACTAGAGGCACCCTCGCGGCAATTATCGCGCGATCGCATAGGGTGATTATTTAATAATTCTCGAATGTTGTGCGTGGTCGCTTTTAATAAAGTTAACTTCGACTGGAAACCAATGCACACATCAGTGATTCTTTGGGGGTGCAACGCGCCATTGCTGAAATCCCTCCAATGACTCGATTCTCTTCGACGGTGAATCCGGTAAAGCGTAATAATTTACAAAAAAATTTCAACTATATACGTGCCTCAAATGTGAAAATAAAAATTGTTCAAAATTTCAATTTTCGCATTCTGAAAATTCCGTTAAAAATCTGCTTGCTTCGTGGGCACATTTTCATTATTTAGTTGTCGTGCTTCGCGGTCGGTGTTATATGTTCCTTTTATACAAATTACTAAAGTTTTTAATTTCAAAAGGAATATTAATATTAATATTTCATTCACATCTGATGAGATGACATCATTTATAAATGTGTGAATACTTTTTATTACGATATAGTTTTATTTGGGGGAAAATCGTGATGAAAGTTGGAATTTTTTATAAATTATTTGATAAAAGTTGTTTTATAAGAACTGATAGTAAAGAAAGGATAGACAAAAGTAGAGATAAAGCGAATGTGCGACCTGGGTATATGAATGGGGAGTCATGACGAGATCAGACTTGGTGTCTCGGGGGGTCGATCACTCATCTCGAAATAGCGTTCTACACGGTATATGTCGTACCAACCCTCCTCAATTTCTCATAATCTTTGCTATTCTCCATCGAACTATCTTACATCGATCATCTGACGGGTTCTATTAAATTTTTCATTGGCCTCACCACCCTGAACCGACATGATCAAATCGCCCACGACCGATCACCTAATTTTCAAAATGAAATTACATTTCAAATTTTTTATTTCATGGGGTGCACTGGAAGATTTTATCCTATCAATAAATCTGTAAATTTTATTAGCATAAAATTGATTTATCAGACTTCGATTTCACAACAAATATAAATTGAGGATCACGATGTTTTGCCCTCTTACATTGAAACTTGTTAAGATTTCATAAAACTCCAAAAACTTTAAGTCCTTTAAACTTTCCGACAATCCAAATAAATTTTGGAAAATAAATTTCAGAAATTCTATAATGAACATGTCTTCAAACTGAAAAATATTTAATTGCAGGGCCTAAAATTATTGTCCATGCAACGTTATATTAATAAAATAATTCCAAGAAGAAATAGTAGATATCATTCAAGCTACTTGAGACGAAGCTTGATACTAATAACTAATAAGTGCCTAATAGGTGGTGCGGTGCTTCAAATGGTAGCGTGGGATATTATGAGCTTCATTAATCAGAACCAAGTAAATTGACAGGTCCCACAATGAGGGAGACTTCAAAGGGACGAGGAGGAGTGGTATAAAGAGCCGAAGCCGATTAATCTCTCTGTATCCTGTACTGTTTTTTAAGAAAGGTCTTTAGTCTTTAGTCTTCAAGTCTCGCTCAAACAAAGAAGAAAATTTTTATATAAGAAACAGAAATTTAACAGCTTATGTATAACTTACACAAACTTGCACAAACTTGCACAAATTTTTTATGTTTTCTGCTTCCTTAGAGAGGAAACTTTTTAGTCATTACATTTTCCAAAATTTATAAAATAGAATAATTAAACTTTTCTCAGTTGATAAATATGTCTAATACAACGTTCTAATCAATTATCCGGATGTATGTTGTGTATATGTGTGTATGTGTTGTAGATAAATTTATGAAATTTGCAGAGTTTATTTGCACAGCCAATATCTCAAAACGTGCCTAAGGATTTTTCAAAATATTAAATTTAAAAATTTTTTTATGTACTTTTATAATTTTTTTAAAATGAGTTTTCGACAAATAATCAAAATTCAAAGCTTCTGTACAGGGAAAAAATATTCCTTGTGTCGAGAATTTGGTTGAAGTTTCAGACGTCTAGTTTGACGATTTTTTTTAGATTTATTGGAATAAACATATCAATAACAAACATTTCCAAAACCTGAAATTTGTATTTATTTACTAGTAGAAACTTCGATGTTGCCTGGAATTTTAAGAGATTTCATAGAATTTAAAGGTATTTCAAGAGATTTCATTAGGTTTCAAAGATTATGAAAGGGTTTTAAGAGAATTCGAAGATTTTTCTAAAATTTTAAGATTTTAAGATTATTTTGAAACTGATTTCAAACTTTTTAAATTAAATTTTCTTTTAATTTTTAAATTTAAATTTTGTAACCTTTTTAAAAAAATTTTAAATAACTAGAAAGTTGGGTTAAATCCCTTGCAATCTTTCTTTGTAAATTCTCTAGAATCCCTACTAAATCCTTAAATCACTTAAAATATCTCGAAATTGTTTTAAATATTTTGAAAATTTTAGAGCATTTTGAAAATTTTTGAGACCATTCTTCTTTAACTTACAAATTCCATTTACAGATATTCGCAGTATTCAGAAATTCCTTTAAATGCCTTAAAATCACTATAATCCTTTAAAATCATTCTTAATCTAACTTTTGAAAATCCTTGTAGTCACATGAACTCTCTTAAAAACCCAGACAATGCAACGCCAAGTAAATTTCTGCTAGTCCTTTATAAAATGCATAAAATAACGTAAAATTATTTCTGAGTAAAAATTTTTCGTTCTTCGTTTTTAGAACCCTTGTCGCATATCTAGAACAAAGTACGAGCAACGTTATAATGTACGTTCTATACTTGTCGTGCCACAGATACGGGATCGTTCGCAAAACAATGGTTTCGCGTTTTCTATCAGCGTGGGTACATCGCACAGGGATTTATCAATGCACTCTGACTGTTGGGTAGGTATGAACCATCGCATCGGTTTGTCTGGTTTAGGCATTGCGTGAATTCACCTGGCTATGCGGAATCCAACAATGTGGAATGCATAGGGTACGATGGAAACAATGCGGACATTTCCAACTGACCACCTGGCCATCCAACACCCCCAGTTATAATACGAATGTTCAACATTCCGGATATTAAACTCCAATGAATGCCCAAACGGAAGTAATTAGATCGCCCGGAAGCGCTGAGACGATGCGATGCTTTTACTCCCAATGCTTAACTCCTCGGTTTTTAGGGTTTGCAGGGGTGTTCCAATTTCGGTTTAACGCCAATTTCATGCTGTGATTCTAGCAATATGTTGTTTCGGTCACACCGTGGGACCCTTTGCATATATGGCGTGCTTTGATTTTACCATAAAGACCCTTATCGTTTTTATCTGACTTCTATAAGGGAATTTTTCTACGTAAGACGGAGAAAAGGAGAAAGAATGTAAATGTAAAAATATTAGTTAAATCTTACTAATTGATTGTAGTTTCTTACTACTTAAACTTAAATTCAGCTTAAAAACTTACTTAAACTTAAATTAAAGCCTAAAAACTGACTTAAACTGTAGACGATTTCAGACCTTGTTTTTTCTGTGTGGTTACTATAATTTAAACAGTAATTAAAAATTAATTCCATTTTAGTGCAGAAAGTGAAGAAACTACTAATTGAGTATTTGCAATAAATATAAGGATACTAATTCAATTAGTAAAATCCTTATATTTATTCAGATTGAGAGTTTATTTTTTGAACCCCTTTTTTTAAAACACTTTCCCAATCATTTCTCTCGGTTAGGTCTTCTTCAGAATGTATGTCTTAAAACTTAAATGGTGAGAAAAGAAATCTTCTTCGCCGATAACTTTTTATCGCGAGCGACTTTTACGCAAGAAATATGAATTGTTAATAGAAGGTAAAAGCAATTTTATGTACTCTACATAACGCCAGGCCGATATATTCTTAGACATCCCGGAGAATATATATACTTATACCAAAACCCTCCGCTTTGCCCCGCTATGTAAATCGTACTTCCGCCACCACCGCTGCCCCCCGAATACATTACTTTTTATCTGTTTCGCTTTTTTATTCGAAGATAATTTTCATAAAATCTTGTCTCTTCCTTTCCAGCATATTCCCTGGTGGCGTTCGTTAAATATCCTAACCCGAGTGAATCTTAATTCTGTGAAGTTTCGCACCCGATGAGCTTCATATTTTTCATAATCAGCTGGTAACGATCCTTTGAAAGATTTTTAAAAGCATAATTTCGAGTGATACAAGGTACGTAAAAATGTTTCCTGAAATATTTATAATACAAATTAATTTTTTTTCTCCAACTAGTAATATTTTACGCACGCTTCAGCACAAGGGAAACATTGCATGGACAAAAACTATACAAAATTACATATGATTCCAATTTTAAATTCAACAATTTTTACTCTTCAAGTAAACATTTTTTAAATTTTAAGGTAAGTATATATGATTATATCAAATTTTGAAAAATTAACTTTTATTACTTAAAAAATTAATTTTTTAAGCAATTTTAAACTGTGCGTTCATTCCGAATTTAAATTTTACCCGGCTTTACGACATTTTCAAGTTAAGAAAGTATTGGGGAACAGACGTGCTTTTGGTCTTGGTCGAGCTGATCTTGGAGTAAACTTCTGGGGAAGACTTTGTGAAACTTTGGACTTTGTAAAAGTAAAGAGTTAGAGACTGATGGTCGACTCGAGAGAACTAAAAGAAAAGAAAACAAGGAAGGAAGCACCGAAGGACGGAAGGATGGACGAACGGAAGGCGGTCTGAGTTCGCGGACGAGCCAAGTATTGATTTCAACCACCGACCACGAAGTAAAGGTGCAGGCCGGGGATCTAGGGGTGATAGAGTCACCCGACTTTACGAACTCAGGTGCTGTGGTCTTTGGTCTCTGGTCTACACAAAGAGCGCCATAAAATAAAACTCGAAGAGACACACGAGAGAGCCTGCAAACCAGAAGGTTGAACTCGATAAACCGGAAGTTCTAGCCGAATTAATTTTATAACTACCTCCTCAAGAATAACAACACTTTCGATCGTCAACAAACAAATTTTATATCTTATCCCCACTCAAAGTATATTTTTTTAAAATATATTTTACATAATTGTTATAAATTAAAGTAAATACATCAGTAATCGTTACTTGAAGCAAAATGAAAGATACTAAATGTTTATAATATTATGTTAAACACGATTTCGCTTGAAAATTCATTGAAGTATATAAAATTCTTAGAAACTTTTTTACATCCCTTAAAATTTTGCAACCTTCGGTATTCCTTAAAATTCATCAAACTTCCTTAAAAAACCTTTAAATCTCTTAGAATTCTTTACAATTTTATAATTCTTCGAAATTCCTTTAGTCAGAATCTTTTACAAACTCGTGAAAACCTCTAAAATTTCTAGAAACCTCTTGAAATACCTTAAAATTTCACAACCTTCAAAATTCCTTTAAAAACCCTTAAAATCTCAAAGAATAACTGGAAATTTTTTATAATCCTTCGAAATTCTTCAAAATTTTCTAAAATCTGTTAAATAAATTATAAAAGGCATATAATACAACAAAACATAGTTAGCATAAATTTCAAACTCATATAATTACTCATAAACTGTCCCATCCATAAACAATCCCCCCAATTGATACTTTATAATTATTCAGAGAGGATTAATTAAAAATGCTTCAGGATTAAATTCTAAACTCCCCGATACTTGAATTGGTCATATTTCTTAAGATTCAGCTATTGAATCCAATCCTTGGTAGCAATAGAGGTATGGTATATATTAAATTGAAATAATTTCTGCATACGACAGTGCAAAATATGAAGATAATACCGAAGCATTAATGTTCCAAGAGGCAATTTGTAGGCACCTGAGCATATGCAATTGTACAAAAACCTGACAGTAAATTCAAGGATAATATGTATCCCAGCAAGGCATGTACGTGCAATGCTAGTAAGTCAGTTACTTAAATATATGAAGGCGATTTATTCACGCTATAACACCAAGAACGTTATGAACGCAGAAGATGTTTACTGCCTTTTCTATTCATAAAGTATTGACTTTAATGATTTTTGTCGATTTTTAATGGATTTCAAGGGGTTTCAGGGAGTTATAAGAAATCTTAACGAATTTTAAGGGATCTCGATGGTTTTCATGAAATTTCTTTGTGCCATTAGTTTGTTTTTCTTTTTTCAACTTCAAGTCATTCAAAAGTAGCCTTTCACCTTATTCTTTAAAAATTCTTTAAAATCTTTCGAGGATCTTTTAAAATTCTTTACTATTATTGAAAATTTGGATTAGTCGGAAACTTGTATCAATTAGTATAAAATTTAACTGATTTAGATTGAAAAAGTAATAAAAAGCGCGAAAATTTGCATTGAAATTATTATATTAACTTTTAAGAATTCCATAAGTCATAGAGACAATTTGGAATATTTCTTCAATTCTCTCAGAAAATCAGAAATATGCGACTCGAAATTAGAAAAGGTCTTGACATTTTCCTTGGCCCTCGAGACATGCAACATGAACCCTTCTTGACATTAGACTGACTCTGCTCTCCTTTGACATTATCCACGAAGATAATGCTGAGATATTATTAACTAAAGATGGTAAACTCAGTCAGGTATCTAAAATTACAGACTTCTAAAAGCCTCTTTGCATTTAACAAAGCATCTTCTTCATTATTGAGTATAATTTTACATTTTACATTAATCCTCTCTGAAAATTTTTAATTACCAACGACCTGGACTATCTCTCGCTTGTATTACCGTCGGTTTTTCACTTTTTCATTGCGGTATCAAGGGCTGAAGAAAGGCGAGAGGTTCAAAGGGGAGGAACGAGGTAGAGGGTTGTGCTTTGAGCTTCACCGCAGCTTTGTGGGTGCCCCTTATGGACTCTCTGGCTGTGTTTAATATTGCCAAAGTGCTCGGGCAAAAACCGACTAAATTATGAATTACACACTGCGGCCTGTGCGCAGGTACTCATCATCGGGTACTGGACAACTGAATATAACGATTTTCTCATCCCTCTCTAAATCTGAATTAGTGAAAAAAATTCTCGCAAAAATTTTCGATTGAAGAAATTCTATTCTTTTGAATCCATTTCTTTCCGGAATGTGTATACACACCAAATAATTTCATTCCAATCTAATTTACTAAAGATTTTTTTTGACGAAAATGCTGAAACACGTCAACATCAGTTTCCCTTTAACTTTATAACAATATAGTTTTTTCACAGATTTTAGAAGTATGCAGTCCAAAATTTAGAATATTTTAGGCCCTGATAAAATTGTGAATTTTTATAAAAAAAAATTTGAAAGAAATTTCAGTTTTTACCCCCTAAAACATAGAGGTAGCAATCCCCAATTATCACAATACCCTACACATTTTCGAGATTTAAAGCTTAATAAAATGCAATTGATTTGAAAGTAATTAATTATGATTGATTTACATTTTAAAGTAAAAAAATTGAAAAAACTCTTTTCTGGGGGTGAACTTTAAGGGTTATTTTCGCCCCTTGGAAATATTTTTCCGCCGATAAAAAAAATCACGTGTCGCTTATTTTTTGGTATACCCTAAAAACATATATAAATTTGACAAAAATCGAAGGGAGACACCATGAAAGGTTTTCTTATAAATGATAGGAATCTTAAAAATATTATTATATGTAATAATAATAATAATAATAATAATAATAATAATAAATGAAAATCAAAGGTATCTAACAGCAAGGCAATTAAGATGAATTCGAGGAAATTGAAGGTGAATTAAATATAATTAAAGTAAATAGAAGAAAATTAAAGAGAATTATAGTATATGCTTCCTTTCGTTTACACTTTGATCTTCATAAAGAAAAATGCATAATCTTGAATTAAAAGCACCTTGAAAAGGAGAGTTGAGTTTATCAGGGCCATTACGAAAATAATCCAGTGACTATCGTTTGCAGGCCTCAATTGGCAGGCATAATGAGAGACACGAGGTCGAAATAAGAGCAACATGATTCCTTTCTCTGAGAAGAACGTGCACCACAGTCAAGTATAATCATGTACGCTCGAGATAGATATCCATTTTTCACGGGCATATATAAATGCGAGTTATTAATATGGCCATATTATGAAGTACAAAAGGAGGTAATTAGTGGTCAGTTCATCAGTCACTCCCGGCATCCCTTCAGTCTCCCAAGGATTGGCGATGCTGGGTGCTAGAGCGACTCATGTCCCCATATCCACTTTGGCTTCGCTTCTCGAAGGTGCGAGGCACATTATAAGGCTAATGAAGCCTCAAACGAGCACTGAAAAAAAATCCCAGCTGAACTCGTCTTATATTTTACGCTGCCGAGCCAGAACGAGATTTTTAATTAGATGGATGCTCGCCGAGTCGTCTATCATCGGTCCCCAAGAGTCACGACCCATCACGAATCCCCTCTTGTTATAAATATATGGAAAACAATTTGCTGGGTTCAGCTATAAAGCCGAGTATTAACCTCAGTTTAAAGTGTAAAATTTTCAATTCTCCCAGATTTCACGCTGAATCTATCAGCAAACATTATTTTTTAGATTTATTAATTCAACACGTTCATCGTTTATTAATCATTCTTTTCTAAAAAATAAGCGATAGAAATTCATTTCGAATCAATCCGGAATGATTTGCTTCCTCTATGAGGAAGCAAAGTGCTCAAAAAATGAGCACAAAAAAATATAAATATAGTTAAATGGAACACCCGAGATAGAATTCACATAGCTATTTTAATTTATTTGATATAACATATATCATATTGAATTATAAGGCTGACATAAAATATACAGTTAGGATCTTTTAGGATCATGAAATGTTAAAGGATTTAATGAAATTTGAAATTTCTAATAATTTTAACGAATTTTAAAGGATATAAAGGGAATATTATCGTAGAATTTTAAGGGATTTTCAAAAGTCTCTAGACATTTTGTCTTTTAAAATATTGTAAGGATTTTGAAGAATTTAAAGTTTGTCGGGTAATTTTATTGAGGGATTTCAAAAAATTATATGATGGAAAAAATTTCGTAGAATTTAAAAGGATTTTGAAAGTTATCATTAAATTTTATGAAATTTTAAGGGATTGTAAGGCATTTTAAGAGAATTTAAGTGATTTTTATGTGTTTTATAAAAATTTTATGAAATTTTAAAGGATTTCATGAAATTTGTTGAGAATTTCTAAAATTTTTTAAATATTTTCACAAATTTCAACGAATTTCAAGATTTTTTAAAGAATTTTATGAGGTTTTATCGAATTTTAAAGGATTTCAAAGTTTTTTGTAAAATTTTAAGAAACTAGCAAACAAATTTAAATCAGAATGAAACTGTTTGGTTCGGCTACAAATTCCGAAATGATTCGGACTGAATTTCAATCCGAAGCTTTCGCTAGGGATCCGAAACTTTCCCCAAGGAGGTTTGAAGAAACAGTTGGAAAGAGGGTGAAAAAAGCTAGGTATTTGAAAAAAAAGGTTGGAAAAGGAGGTGGGAAATGGGTGTTGTAGAGTCTAAATGAGAAGATTGAAAACTATAGCAACTTCGAAGGTAGAGTCCCTGAAGTAGAGACAAACTGCGTAGTGCGTTGATTGGCTGTCCACGGATGACTTGGGGTGGCAGGATGACCTCTGACCCCACCCCCATTGGGCGCGCGCACGCCTTCAACCCCAAGGAAGTAATTACCGAGCCACCCCCGCTCGATAACGCACGCTATCGCACATATCGCTCATATATTGTGCACTCTAATGGCAACTCTGTGATCCATCTACATTCGAGCTATACCTTTATTCACAAAAGAGGCACACTTTTCATACTGCATGATTATAACTGATTGTGAGCAGTCACAGTAATTACACAGACGAAAATTACGTCCGTCTGCGAACCATAACAAAGAACCGGATCATTTATGTATAAGAGACCCAACATATGGTTCTTGAAATTTTTTCCCTCCAAAATTATTAGAGAGATGAACCTTCCCATCATGTATATTTATATCGCAGAGAAATTTTGATGTCCCAGTAGGTAGGGCTGAAAAAATTTAATTTTTGAAAATCAAACCGAAATAGTGAAAAAAAATTTTACTAAGCTCTCAGGATGACAGAATGCCCTTCAATTTTTATATTGAAATCAAAAAACTTATTGGATGTGAACAAACAAGTTTTCGTTTATTGAAACCAATTTAAAAGGTTGGCTCGTATCCAAGTTTACGGTAGAATCAATTTTCCTATATCTTAAAAAAGTGGTGTAAGGAAATTTCTCGAAAATGTCGCATACATTGTTGTTGCAAAACTGATTGGCTTTTGATTGGCACGAGAACCTTCTAAAACTTTTCTTAAATTCCTAGAAACTTCAAATTTTCGCTAGGGCTTCGAAATCCTTGTAAATTCTACAAAATCTTTCAAACTAGCTGTGAAGTTGTATCAACTTTTGTGCTCATTCAATGAGCACTTTGCTTCCTGGAAGCAAATATGATTTGCTTCCTCATAGAGGAAGCATTAAGTATTCTTTACATCAGCATTAAATTTTGATTATTTGAGAAGTTATATTCAAAGAATTCATTTTCGAAAATTACAATAAAGCATAACTTTCTTATTTTTCAATGAAATGCATTAATCTTATAGGTCAATCGATTCGTCTCGACGCAAGGAACCTTTATTTTCCTTACGTCAGCTTCGAATTTTGAATATTAGAGAAGTTATAGTTGAAAAACTAATTTTTTAAAATTAAATAGAACCATAACTTTGTTATTTTTCAATGAAATGGAATAATATTATAGACCAATCGATTCGTCTCGACATAAAGAATATTTATTTTCCTTACGTCAACTTAAAATTTTGGTTATTTGAAAAGTTATAGTTAAAAATTAATTTTTGAAAATACAATTAACCATAACATCCTTATTTCTTAATGAAATGCATTAATTATATAGGTCAATCGATTCGTCTCGATAAAAGGAATCTACGTTTTCCTTACATCAGCTTTAAATTTTGAATATTTCAGAAGTTATAGTGAAAAAATGAATTTTACGAAAATTATAAAAGTACATAAAACTTGTAAAATTAAATATTTTATTAAACCTTTGTAAGAAATTCAACTAGGTATATAGTGGAATAACTATGCAAAATTTCATCAATTTATCTCCACGCGTTTTCAAGAAATTGCTGGATCGTGACACACACACACACACACACACACACACACACACACACACACACACACACACACAATTTTCCAGTACATCATGTTAGATATATTGACCTTAAAATATGTTGAAAAAAACCTTTTTTAGGAAACTGGATTTTGTCACCACTACAAAGCTTCCTCTATGAGGAATCAAAATTATAAAAATCTCTTGATTTCTCTTAAAATTTCTTGAAAATTCCCGAAAAAATTTGAAATCACCTAACTCTCCTAGAAACCCTTTGAAATCTATTAAAATTTCACGAAAATATTCGAAATCGCTTAAAATTCGTTGAAATCTCTTAAACTTCTTCCAAATTTCAAAAAATTTTAAATCCCTTGAGAGGTTCTTAAAAATCTCTGAAAATTGCATGAATTTCTTTAAAATTCCATGAAATATACCGAAATACCTTAAAATTCTAGGAAATATTTTTAAAATCGTAAAAATCTTTTGAATTTTGTACAAATCACTTGAAAATCGTCAAAATCCCTTAAACGATTTAAAAAATGAGGTTGAGTTTTATTATTTAGTACAGGAAGGCGGTTGGATCCAGATATAAATTCCGGAATTAAGTAGATTCAAAAAGAATAAAATCTTTTTCTATCAAAAACTATTGCCAGGGAGAATTATATGGTTTTATTTGATTTTGTGAATATTTAATCAGTTTTTCTTCAAAAAAACAAGAATGAAAGATCCGTGGTGTGCATTTATACGGACAAGAAATAAGAGGATAATTTCCTTATCTGGCAAATGGAAAGGCTTGTCGTGATCCTAAGTATCGAAGGGTGCCAAGAAAAAGTGCCAATCGCTGGTGGCTTTAGAATTTGCCTACAGAGATTTACACGCGTTATAAGACACGCCCATGCTTTAGAATAGGTGGTGTATATTATCTGTTCGTGGATTTAAGGGAAGTTGCCTCTGTTACCCTTAATGCGATTTCGCTCCGATCACAATTCACGATGGATTTAACATTTGCCGAATGCTCGATTCTCATTTATAATTCACTTGTGAATTCCAACTGAGTTGATTTATTCCGACTAGGATCAATTCCTTGTGTGGTGTGTACGCAACATATAATCGTCTGTAATCTCATTAAAATCAGAACCAAGAATTTTGTTCATCATTATTTCGAATACAATAAAATTTTTAATATTCATTTTCAACCTTTGTATGTTTCCATATTTTCAAGTTAATAAAGTTTAAATTTTATTTAAGGGTGTTGGATTCAACATTCAATTTTTTAAATTTTACTTAAAAAGAATTGTAATTAGAAATTTTTTGATAAAACTTGAATTTTTCGATAGGTTTTTCTTTGTTTTGCGTAATAAATGACCAAAAGTTATCAAAATGGATCCTAATATCAAGTGAGAAATGTTCATTTAAATTTTTCAAAATGAAATTCGTATCTTCAGAGATGGAAGGAGACGAAATGTGATAACTGTGCCAGGAGGGTGGTTACTCGTTACCTCTCGAGTTTGCGTGGGAGGTCACGAAAGGTTAGGGGTAGGTGACTCAACCCTCGACCTTCAACCAATAGCGATCTTTGCTTGAAACTCAGCTGCCAATGAGGACCCTGTGGGGTGACCCGGGTGCGCAAAACTCCTCGCACTTTATCCTAGAGAGACCTCCTTTCTGGGGGTCGTAACTCACCTTCGATTCAAGGTGGCAACAAAAGTACCCTTGAAATCTTTGTCGTTTAAAACGTCAAACCTGTCATCCTACGAGAATTTAGGAACAATGGGAAATTGGGAAAATAGTATAGTTATGATTGATCCGCTGATATTGAATCATGAAATATTTGGGAAATCATTTCGATGATATAACTTCAATAAAAAAACATATTCGTTATTATCTGCCATCCATACAATTTAAGAGCAAAAAGTACGCTTCATGATCGACGATAAGCACAACATAAATGTGGAGCCTGCCCCCGTAATTTTATTTATCGGCTCTTCTTTTTTTTTTTGTTTTACTTTCACATCGACCATTTATCTCATAACGCGCACTTCATTGCCGATCTCGCTCATCATTTATAAACCAACGAGATTCGTATCTCTCGACCACGATACGCTTTTTCTTCGTCCCGACTTTCGGCAAAAATTTGGGTCACTGACCAGTAATATTTTTATGGTCCTCTGATAAGCGAAATCCGTCGCCATTCTGGTGAATAGTTTTCTGGGAGCTTTTTTTTATACTCGCTGTCCGCTCTGTCAATAAAGGAGCATAAGCTTATACGAGAGGGAAATTATTCTCGAGGGTCGCCTCCCTTAAAAGCTCTTTTGGTATAACCAATATCTGAGCAACAAAGGCAATTCATAATGTATGGTTCGTATAGTGTTTTCTGAATAATGAATTACAAATATTAATTTTAATTTTTAAAGGTATGTCAGAGCTTAGAAAAGTTAAATACTATATTTTACATATTTTGGTATACACTGCAAATTTCAAGAGATAAAATTTGAGGTAAATGAATATTCCTCAAGTTCTAATTTCCCTATAATATTTATTTTACCGAAAATCACCAATTTATCTAACCAGAATGACATGTGCGCAACAAAGCACGCACCTTTGTCAATAATTGATGCTTATGATAATTTCAAAGTTCAAAAACTATTGATTTAAAAAAATAAAATAAAAAAAAATTTACAATTCAGCGCCGGAAATTTGTTACTCTGATTAATGAAAGACCCAACACGTAATAATGATAGTATATGTAGAGCATTAGCGAGTATTATTGTTTAGAGGGGAATGCCCATAATACAATTACAGTAACGCGATTATAGACACATGCTTGGCCTGCTTTTTGTCACAAGAGAGCCAACAACTTAGACACCATTTGTTTGATAGGCGAAGTTCATCCTATTTACCCTTAACAATAAACTAACGAAATAACTTCGTTTAAAAAATATGAATTAATAAAAAATGTTCCAACTACAATAAAAACGACTCATTCGGATGTAAAAATGCTCATCGACTGTTTATTATTCAAAGTATAAATGTGATTCATACGAACTATTCTAATATACATATTAAAATCGTGCAGATAGTTGGACGAATCGTACATCATTTAGAATAAACCATTTTTGAATTTTGAAAATTTTTTTCGAGTATTTTTGAGTTTACTTTTCTTGAATAGAAAGAAAAGAATTTTCATTGTAAAATGTGAATATGTAACTAAAAATAAATCTACACACAACATTTTAATTAATCAATTCTAGTTTAAGAAGCGACATAAAAATGTCTTTACCTTGGTAAAATACAAATTAAAACACCAAGACTTCTCAGATTTAATTCAATAAAAAGAGAAGACATCAAATTTTCCAAATCATAGTTTTTTAAAAAAGATTACACGTGTCTAAAAAATGGTAGGCTAAAAAATTACTTCATTGTTTAGAGTTATAGTTCGGACCTACCAACTATGCTTTTATATTGATTATCTATGTACTTAAAGAGAGATTCGATGCAAGACCAGGACGTCATCTCATGTACACTATGTCCTGCAATATAATTCAAAAGAAAATGCATTATTAAATTATTCACTAATTCACAGGAATTTAAGTATCATAATTTTTAAAAAGAAATATTTCGGCTCCTGAAATAACCTTCTGTTAATAAATAATTGTTTTGAATTCACACACTGTCATAGCATTGAGTCATTAGGTTTCATTTAGATCGTCTAATGTAGATTAATTTTATAAATTAAAGTACCTGATGAAACTCGTTCTATATCTCCGCTTAAAGAAAGCTCCGGTGTGTCCAGTGCTTTTTCAGAAGAAACCCAATTCCTAGCAACCTGCAACATATAATTTTTATTCTCTCTTAAAACAGAATCGACATTAAAGAAATTTTTCATTTTCCGTGAACTTTAATATTTAAGAATATATAATTGATGTTATGTTTTCATTCCACTGATCGTTATGTCAATATTTATTATTTAAAATATTACTTTTCATGTTGTGAGAAATTTTCTCTAGCGCCTCTGGGAGAAAAAATAACAATTTCAGGATCAAAATTTCAATTGGCAGTGCTGCCAATTCTTCGAGATAATATAAATATTTTCAAATTTGTAATTTTTACATTGTAAGGATCCGTTTCCACTTAGATGAAAAATTGTACACTCCCTTCTATGTTACGGCAGTTCAATTTTTGGTGGCTGAAGAAATCCATTAACAAAAATAGGAAAACTAAACAGTGTCATTGATATGCCACAATGCCACATGCAGAGTTGCTCGCGGTCGTGAAGTACCACCAAAGTACCACTCGGTAATGTAGACGGCTAATAGAAGAAGTCATGTGGTGTCATTGTACAAGAGACAATGCCACAGATGGGCAAATCGCTCAGCCTCAACCCCCATCAACGCTGTCGAGCAATTACTACATACGAGTTGCTATACGCGAGAATGAGGGGCAAAGGGGGGTGAGTGCTGCAATGATCTGGCAATGCGTTTGGCGATACGGCGCGACGAAAGGTCTTCCATGGCGAATTGACCAATTATCTTTGACATTTCGAGAAACAAAGTGACTTAGACGAATTGTGCCTGTGAGTTGTCGCTAACGGTGAAAGGAATGTGCTATACAGTCTGATTTAAAACTAACAACCTATGTTTACAGTTTCAATTTCTTTCAATTTATATAATAATATATAATGTACAAATCAATTCTGTTTTTCTGTCTTTCCATATTGTATCATCTACGTTCTCGGAATTTTGAAATATTTTAACAAATTATTCCTATCTTAAAAAAGTGGTATAACGAAATGTCTTGTAAATCTCGCATACATTGTTGTTGCAAACCTGATTAGCTTTTAAATGACTTGAATCCCATAAAATTCGTTAAAATCTCTTAAAATTCCTAGAAACCTCTTAAAGTCCTTTAAAATTCCACAGAAATTGTCAAAATCATAAATCTTTTGAAATCCACGTTAAAAATCATGAAAATCTCTAAAAATTCCTAGAAACATCTTGAAATTCCTTCAGGGTGTTGGAGCCAAGTTCTAATCTAAAAATTCGATTTCTTCATTTTACTCAACAAATATTAAAATTAGAATTTTTTCCCTCTGTAGAATTAATCAGTTTTTAACTAGAATTATGCGTACAGAGCGAGAAAATATCTACTTCAAATATTTTTTAAGTAAAATAAAAATATTCAATTTTGAAGTTAGATTTTGAATTCTTCGTTTTATGTAAAAAGTATCGAAATTAAATATTTTTTCGCTCTGTATGCAGTTTTATATTTGAAAAAAGATTAGCGCTACAGAAATCTTGAAATCCTTTAAAATTATTAGAACATTCATAAAATACCATAAAATCCATAAAAATTTCACAATATCATTTAAAATTCGAAAAATTTCTTGAAAGCCCTTAAAAAAATTTACAGCCTTTGAAATCCTTTTTAAATTCTACTAAATTTTTTAAAAATCGTAAAAATCTTTTGAAATCTCTCCATAAAATTCCTTGACAAAAAAGATCATCATGAATACCCTTCCAATCTTTCTGTTACCATTGGAATGAGGTGCTTTTTACGAGTAAACTATTGCAAAGAAAATATTTCTGCACGCATTAATTTCCCTAGGGAAAAAAATATGTCTCCCTAAATAAAACCTTAATGACACGGAATGATGAGCTACTGACATTCGATAATTACCCGCCTTTCGATCGAGTTCTTTTGAAAAAGAGCTCTCAAAGGTATTTATTGACTCTACCCCACTGGATGGACAAATATCATGGATCACCTCTTGACTGCAAAAGAGGCTAATAGAAGATGTCACGCGGTTTTATTGTACTGCATACAATGTACTACCAGATGCCCGAACTTGAAAGTATTCAAAGCGAAAAGGGTTGTGCCTTAAATATAATTTTCTTTCGAAAACAAAAAAATTTTGGATTTTTGAAGATGGTTGTGGAAGACTCATTTTTTGTAGAAAGACTGGAAATCCTACAAAAAAAGTCCCGTGACAATTTACTGGTACTCAAAATTAAAGTCTAATTTCCGGATTTCCCGGTGAGTGTCCCGGATTATTTTTTTTAAAAATCATTCACACCTGGTGGAAATGTCCCTTGACAGGGTGACCACAAGATTCATTTTTGAATTCAATTCATTTAAATTATACAAATTATTACACAAATATTATACAATTGCCTAAACTTCCTTAAAAATCTCTTAAAATTTCATGAAATCCTTTTAAAATTCAACTAAAATATTATACAAATCTCTTATAATCACTTTAAATTCCTAGAAACCTAGAAAATCTCAAAGAATGCCTGGAAATTATTTATAATCCTTCGAAATCCATAGAAAGTTTTTCTAAAATTTGTTAAATAAACTATAAAAGTTGTATATGTAATACATACGACAAAAATAACATAGCATAAATGTCAATTTCTATTTTCCCTGACAACTACTCGCATTTCCCTGACTATTCCCTGACTTCCCTGACATGTGGCCACCCTGCTTGGGATAAGTTCTGTATAAATGTTAAAAATAAATGCCTTTTAAGTGGTTAATCATTTTACCAGATATATGGTGCAACTCGTAATTAGACCTGAAGTTAAGTACCTCAACGTGTTAGTCGTAGACAATTCAGTGGCTAGAAGGATCCCATTAGACATTAGTAACTCCCGCTGCAATAGGATGGTATACAAGGGGCGTTATATAGGTTCCTGGCAAGCTACACCAGATAGCCACTTCTCTCGGCAGCTACTCCACTCAAACCAGAGTTGAAAGGAGAGAACCGGCCATTGTCAGAACACGATATTCATCCCCAAGCATACCCCGTACTTTTATTTAGCAGGCTTTCTACAGGGTGCGCTGATTTCTCTTATCATGATGAAGCGTATTGGAAAGTTATTTTTCACAAGCAATATTATACGCGCATTATAGTGTGCGGACAACATTACAAGGACAATTAATAATGGGAGCGTCTATTTTTTCTCGGAATTTGCATTCGGCCTATCCAGTTTGCTGATTTCAAATGATTTTACGAAATTTATTTGGATTTTAGAGAATATTAAGGAATTTCAGGAGATTTCGTGGTATTTTATAAAAATTATTGCAAATTTATATATTGAATTCTAAGTAATTTCAAGGGATTTGGCAAGATTTCATTGGATTTTCAGGAATTTTAATTTTAAGGGATATAACGATATTTTGTAGGATAATAATTATTTTTAAGAAATTTAAAGGATTTAACCAAATTTTGAAGAGATGTAATGCGATTTCATGGGATTTTTAGGACTTTACACTATTTCAATGGATTTTATGAAATTTATTGGGATTTTCAGAAATTACAAGTGATTTCAAGAGATCTTTGTAAAAAGATGTGGGAAAAGTTATAAAATGTGGAGTAATATTCCCCAAAAGTGTTTTAGAAATTTTCTTTACCAAATGTTTAGGAAAATTTCGGAAAGTTTGCAGCAATGAGCGACCCAAACATTTTACGGAAAATTTCCGAAGACGTTTTTTACAGTGCGTATTTAGAATCCTCTGTATCATTTTAACAAAAGGAGTGCAAAGACGAGAAATTAATCGCGCGCGAATCATAATTGGTAATATCATTAAAATTCATTGAAATACAAATATCATTGAACTTAGGATCCGTGTTCCAAAACTTATAGATTTTACATTCCATCATGACCATCATCAAGTCAAAGAATTCATTTATGCAAAAAAAGATTGCTTTTTTGAAAATTTTACTTGATTCCCCCTTAAAGCAAAAATAATTACTAATCATCTTCTAGAGTTTAATAGCAAGAGAACAGGAAAACAGGTGTGGTAGTTAAAAGTTAAGGTAATTTTGTGGTTTGCGGTAAAAGGCGCACGTGCGAGGAGTATAGTTTGAATAATGCGGAAGGATATACTTCGATATCGGAACGACCGGTATCACTGTACGGATGTAGCGTCTTCCCTTTGTGGCTTTGCGGTTACAGATGGTTGAAAATCGGGTCCTATAATAATATAAAGAAGCCGCTTAACTGCAATATATTACCTACATACTTATCGCCTTGTAAAAAATTGCGATTTTTATATTCCTGTAACTATTTGATTTCAAATTCGAACAATACATTTTTAGAATAGTTTTAAAAAACCAAGTTTTAAAGAAAAATATTTGTTCTTCAAATCTTATGAAATCCTTTGAAATCATTTAAGGGCATGTGATACTTTACTATAATAGCAAATTAGTTATACCAATTATACATTCATAATAATAAACATTTTTAGCTAATAAGAGTCAATAAACCTTCGTCTACATGAAACGAAGGTTTATTGACTCTTATTTACTAAAAATATTTATTATTATGAATATATAATTGGTATAACTAATTTTCTCTTATGGTAAAGTATCACATACCCTTAAGCGCGAGAAACTCCTACCATTCTATTACAGGGTGTTTTATAGGAAGTGGTAAAAGTAAATTTGTTACTATACACAATTGCACATTTAACTCATGCTTTACTTTCCTGTGCCATACTAAGCCGTCAATAGGGAAAACTTCTCCAAACCTGCATTTAAACGAATTTTAAAATATTTTTTAAATTTTCATCCTGACAAATTTCTGTACATCAATTTTCCGTACTTGTCGATTGACCGCCGTTTCCAACATAAAATTATCTTGAAGAAGGAACGAGAAGATGAAATCCGTTATACAATTATGGATCCACTGATTAAAGTGATCAGTACATCAACAGCGATTAACCAATTGATTTTGGAGTGAAAACACATTGAGGTATCAATCAATATTGAAGCTCAACCAAAACAGATCTTAAATCAAGATTCACGTCAATTATTGCAAAATGCAGTCACTTTGTAAACGTACATTGGAAGCATTAATTCCGCCTGATGTTGACTCAAAACGGGCAGCGTTGGACAAATAGACATTCGTGCCCGTTGATTACATTATTCCTTTGTTATATAGAATGCGATGGGAGATAGTAACTCGCGAACCTCTACCTGAACGTAAGTACATCAAACCGCGCACAAATGCGCTTGCTCAAACACGGAAATCTGTTATCGTATCTATCAGCCTGTCGGTTATCATTCAGTCCCATGGGAAATACGATTATATTTGCACGAACTAATCAAGTTTCGAAAGACCGTCGAGTTTGTACGTTTCCCTATTTACAAATGGTAGCACTTTAATTAATTACCTAGCGTCTCCAATAATGTAATTATCGACGCCACCGAACACAAGTAGCAAGAGTAAAACTTCCTGTTATCAAGAGCAAATCTTACCAATCAATAACTGTCTGTGTTTAATCTCTAACTGTTTAATTACTTCAGAATTTATGAATCTTAACTTTGTAATGTTCTCGAAAAAAAAAAAGAAATTTTTCTTCCAATATGAAGTTTAATCCATCTAAATTTGCAAAACAGTGATTTCTATTCAAGCGCTCTAAAAAAGCTTGTAAAATCTTAGAAAGATAGTAATTATTTTACTTCAGATATTGAAAATCCTATCTTAAAAAAATGATGCAACGAAATCTCCTATCTTAAAAAAGTGGTGTAACGAAATGTCTCGAATCTCGCATACATTGTTGTTGCAAAACTGATTGGTTTTTTAACGACTTGAAGTTTTAAGAAGGAAAACAAAATAATCACGCGCGTTTTGGTTTTCCCTCGTTTCTTAAAATTTGTCGAAAAACTTCGAAATTCTTTAAAATTCATTAAAAACTTTTTTAAATTTCTAGAAACCTCTTGAAAATCCTTTAAAAATCACAAAAACTTTCAAAATCATTAATCTCTTAAAATCTATGTTAAAATTCGTGAAAATCTCTTAAAATCCCTTAAAATTATTAGAAATTTTATAAAATTTAATAAAATTCCTGAAAATTCCATGAGAAAGGTTAAGATCTCTTAAAATCTCAAAAACCTTTTTAAATCTCTTAACATTTCACGAAAACCTTCAAAATTGCTTAAAATTCGTGAAAATCTCTTAAAATTCCCAGAAACTTCTTGAAATTCTTTAAAATTCTATTATAATAATTAAAATACCTTTATATCATTTAAAATACGTTAAAATTACTATAAATATCATCAAATTCCATGAAATCCTTAAAAACTCCATAAAATCTTTTTAAAAATCAGAAATATCTATTGAAATTGCTTAATATTATTATAGAAATATGAAAATCTACAAAATCTTTTAAAAAACATAAAAATCCCTTAATTTCCCTTAAAATTTCTCGAAATTTCACGAAAACATTCAAAATCGTTTAAAATTCGTTGGAATCTTTTAAAATTCTTAGTATCTTATCAATATTATTTCTCAAAATTACAAAAAATTTAAAATCCCTTAAAATTCCCTCTCTAAATTTGAATCAGCGAAATTCCGTGGGTACAGATTGGCTTTTGAATAACTTGAAGCAGACTTGAAGTTGTAAGAAGTAAAATAAATAATCGTGCGCGTAGCGCGCGTGTTGGTTTGCTAGTATAAATAAATAATCAAAGGGAGATTTTACCTTTACTATGTGATCAACTCCTTTCGATGGCATAACATGCACCGAGTCAGTCAAAGCGATAGCGAAAACCCTTTCTTTAACTTCATTAATATGATTGATTCCCTGGAAAAAGAGATAGACAACAATAAAGAAAATGCCCGAGAAATTCGGACGCAAAAGTTGAAGAAACTTACGAATTTTACAGTACAAACTCCGCCATAACTGTGAGCTATAATAGCAATATGTTTTGCTTTCGAATCCTGGATGTAATCTTTCCAGACAATCTCCATATGTTTGTGAGGATCTTCGCTTCCCTAAAGAAAATAAACCAAACTATTAGTTTACTCCTAAAACATTATATATAGAATAAACAATTTCGCATGTTCTTCGCTTTTGTTAATTACCTTGATTTCTCTTTGCTTTCCATTTACTATCCTATTGTTGTCATTTGTATTTAAAACAATTACTGCATATCCTAATTCTCTGGCTTTTTTAACATAAGGTATTTGTGTGCCTGAGTTAAGATTGTCATTAATAATCAAACGTCTTGCCCATTGACCAGCACGGACTACGCCGCTACCATGAATTAAAACTATTAATTTATCATTTTCTAAAAAATCGTCACTTGCGAAGACAAAGGTTCTTAACTCCACTGGATCAGAACTGTCTTTCGGAACGGGGATTCTTTTTAATCCTTCCTTTTCCAGTAGGCCGTACACATGATGATTGATAATCTGCAATCAATATTGTCTTTTTGATTATGTTAACACCAAGTGTTATGAGTGTTAAAAGGGAAAAATATGATTATACAAAAATTTAAAATATTTGTCACAATTCTTAGACAGAAGAGAAATTATTTGAATTAATAAAAATATTTAAAATAGTGATAATTAATTAATAAATTATTTATACCTAATAAATTAATTAAATTATTCAATTGTTATTTTATAAATTCTTGATTTATTCTCTAAAGTTAGGAATTTAAAGAGTTTAATTCTTAGGACAATGTCAAAAAAAAATACATACCTCCCCTAAAGCTTCGTAATGTTTTTGATTGTAATCCGGATCATCGGATGCATTAAAGTCAAAACTTTCATTAGTTGTATGCCCAGTAACTGGATCTATTTTTCGAAGTTTTCCATCTGTTGATAAAAAAACAAATTATTAACTCTGGTATATAAATACTTATAAAGAGCTTATCTTAATTTGAAATTAAATTTCATAGACGACTTTTCTTAAAAATTTATTTAAGCGTGTTGGAGCCAAGTTCCAATCTAAAAACTCGATTTCTTCATTTTACTTAACAAATATTAAAATTGGAATTTTTTCCCTCTGTAGAATTAATCAATTGTTAAATAGAATTATGGGCAAAAATTTTTCCTCAACTTTAAAAAAAAATCTATAAAAATTGAAAAATTTATTATTTTAATTCTTTATTTTATTGTATATTTTTTACTAAAGATTTTTCCCAGGGGGAACCCCAAAAAAATGTACTGCCCTAGGCCCCGAGTTGCCTTAATCCGGCTCTGGCACAGAGCGAGAAAATATCTAATTCAAATATCTTTTAAGTAAATTAAAAATATTGAATTTTGAAGTCAGATTTTGAATTCTTCGTTTTATGCAAAAAGTATCGAAACTAAATATTTTTTCGCTTTGTACGCAGTATTATATTTGAAAAAAGATTAGTGATACAGAGCGAAAAAATATTTATCTATAATTTTCGTTGAGTAAAATGGAGAATGGAATTTTTTAAGGGTAGGTACATATGTGTTACTTATCATATAAACAAATTAAGATAACCCGATTTTTTCTCACAATTTTTACTTTTTGATAAAAAAAATTGTGCACAGGCGTAAAGAACGTGAACATGGAAGTCTGTGCATATTATTATTTTTTTGAAAAAGTAAAAATTGTAAGAAAAAACGGGGTTACAAATTTAAATTTGCTCCTCATAAGAAGATAAGAACTCCTAAGAAGAAATTTAGGTTCCTCAATTTTACACTCGGAAAAATAAATATTTTTTGCTAAAACGAGACCATTTACTTCTCTTTTGTACAGACTGAAGTAAATGGTAAATAGCCTAATTTTAGCAAAAAATATTTATTATTGCGAGCGAAAAGTTGGAGAAACTAAATTGCTTTTATGGTAAAGTATCACATACCAAATATATATCAAAATAGTGCATACAGAGATGAGGTGTTTGACTGTTTGCACCTCATCTCTGGTGCATACATACATGAATTTGATGGTAATGCCAGCAGTACTTTACACGCTTTTACCAACAGTGCAATCGATACTTTTGGAGCTTTTGGTGATTTAAAATGGGCGACATGAACAATAAACACAAATATGGACGCTATAAATTTATCTTCATGAATTTATCAAATACTTACTTTCGTTGAAGTCATAACCGAACTCCCTGAGACTTTTTGGAAAATCAGCTCTCGCCATTGTATTTTTCACTGCACACTGCAGAAAAAATGCACGATTTGCATTACCAGATATCGCTTTGTAGATTTTAGTTAAATACACGAATGATATTCTAACCTCTTCAAACTCACCAAAACGGGAGGAAATCAGAACAAGCGAAGTTGTAAAATACTTAACTCTACTGTGGAGGCCGAAAATCCGATTAAAAGTAATTTCACGATTGTCATTGATTGCATTACAGTATTATGACAAATACTTGACGTGTATTAAACTACACTCGAGTCTCCCAAATGTTAAGAAATTTTTGCCAGATAGGCTGGCTCGACAAATTCAAAAAACGTCACGGTATACGACGTCATGCTGCAGACGACTGAGAACATGACAGCAGTGTTGCCAGACTTGTGCAACAAAATTACCGTAAGAGGCTCGTCAAAAATACCGTACGACTACCGTACGTCGATAAAGAAATTTCCTGGCGGAGTGCTCTTCGAATGACCTTTTTTTTTTTTTTTTTTTTAGGTCCTCACATGCAGATACGAACGTGGCTGTCGTTACGCGCATGCGCTGTACAATGCTTTTTGCGCGCGGTTTTTTAAAAGTATTTTAGTATTTTAAATTCTCAATACTTCTTGAGTATTTTGAAATACTCAAGCATAGCATCCAACCACATGCCGAGGACGAGATTGGAAAAAAATACATTTTGTTTCCTGAAAATAGTCTTGTTTATTAAACATTGTATTCAAATTACTAATAAAAAAGGGGAAAAAGGGAAGATTTTCGAGAATAGGGGAAAAAAGGGGAATTCCTCTAAAAAAAAGAGGAAGACTGTGCACCCTGTTATTATGATATTATTATTTATAAAAAAGGAAGCGGCATTGCGAAAGAATTTTAGAATCTGCATAACAGACCTAACCTCAAAAGAAGTGCGTTTGCATGGTTTGGTGTAACCCCTTAAAAAAAAGAAACGGTTTTATTATTGTAATTTTAAGTCATTATTGTATTGTAATTATTAAAAAATGGAAATTGAAATTTCAGGTAAGAAATGTTGACATTTATTAATAAAATTACTATTATTATAATTAAGTGCAGGTATATAATAATTAAAATAATTAATTATTACAATAATCACAATAATTATCTGAAATTACAATAATAAAACCGGTATTCTTCCAACAAACATTCGAACATGCAACATGTGTACACATCTTCTCTGCTTGTTATGCAGAGTCTAATAATAACAATAAACTGATTTTATAGTTATAAATATTTTCTTTAGATTTGTTTCAAACAATTACATTTTAAAGTTTCGCCAAATAATTTATAATTAATGGAAAAACAGAAAAAACTAGAATGACGTTTTCAGTCCACCTGGGACGGCATGCCCTCACATAATGTACCAGAAGTTTTGAACGTTCAAATGAACGAAATATTTTTTATCAACTCTATTTTATTCAGAAATATTATTCGAACTAAAAATAACAATACACTTTGCAAGTTTCTATAACAGAGAATTATTTTCAATGCAAAGTTATCAATATTTTAAAACTTTCTCTGCTGTAATGCAATGCAATTAATGCAAAAATTCGTTCATTTGAACGTTCTGAACTTTTCAGTAATCTCACATAGGTATATAAGAATTTAGGATTACCAGACGTCCTGGTTTTTTATGAAACCAATATTTTTGACACGAAATATTACGAATATTTACTCAATTAATATTGAAAAAATCCTCGTGTTATTTTCGGACGAGGAATACACGAGGAAATCCGCGAGGATTTTCAAATTCCTCGAGGAATTCTACGAGGATTAATTCTCTGACTGCAGGATTTCCTCGAGGAATTTGAAAAACCTCGCGTATTTCCTCGAGGAATTCGAAAATCCTCGCGGATTTCCTCGTGTTTTCCTCGTCCGAAAATAACACGAGGATTTCCTCGAGGATTTTTTCAATAGGGTAACACTTAATGAATACTTCAAACCATTGTCCATATTTGTGTCAAAGCTTGCACGAAAATTTTTTACTTGACCTTTTTCTTGTTTTTTAGAGGTCATTTGAAAATTTTTGAGCGACCTGGATTTTCGCTCGACCCATTTGGTAACCCTACAGAATTTGAATAAAACTTACCTGAAATTGCAGGTAATATTTATCGTGGCGTGATTTTTGGTTTCGATCTCAGAATCTCAGTATCAAAAAAATACAACGCGGCCGGCCGGCTTGAAGCAAACGTAAACACGCTCAAACACGCTTTCTCGTCTTTCTCAAGGCTCTATGGCTTTTGATGCCTTTGACTGTGTATGTGTAGTTGTCTGTACAGGCGTAAAAGTGTACACCGAACTCCAAACACCATATAGCATATAGTGAATGAACCATACCAGCCAAAAGAATTCAGGTTTAGTTCCCGTCTTCATCGTTACGTGACAGCGCTCCGCGCGATAATTCAAATCATATCGAATATTTCCCCCAGTAATTCCGCGCTAGTCTTGTTAAAAAATCTTGGAAAAAAAAAAAAAAAATACCGTACATTTTATCGAAATTATCGTACAATTACCGTACTTTTTTGTACGGTAACCGTATACCGTACGTTGCTCTAAATTACCGTACAAATACGGTAATTACCGTACGTCTGGCAACGCTGCATGACAGACGAGTGAGACGACGCATGGGGCATGGGCCATGGGCTTTGACGAGTGTGACGCATGGGCTGTGACCATTTTGGCTTTACCGCTGAAGAAATTCTCCCGTTGGTCAACATTTTACGCGCGCAATTCAAAATTGAGTTAATTTAATTCGATTTGGAATCGCTCGCCAGATTACAGCCAATTGCAGAATTTTTCCAACAGGAAGCCAACGCGTGCTGCGCGCGCTGGCTGTCCCGTTTGAGAGCACTGGCCAGTCTGGCCACTGGGGAAAATTGAAGTCGGCTTTTTGACATGGATTTACATTGGATCACATGCTGGATTCAAACAAATAAGAAAT
This sequence comes from Synergus gifuensis, assembly GCA_904066015.1. Classification (NCBI taxonomy): domain Eukaryota; kingdom Metazoa; phylum Arthropoda; class Insecta; order Hymenoptera; family Cynipidae; genus Synergus; species Synergus gifuensis. Next base: position 98,637 of record CAJFCO010000137.1, read on the forward strand.
AACTAAGTAGTAATAGGAATGTTAGCGACTCACGGATCTTTGGAAAAAAATTTTTTTTTTTTAAATAATAGTGAAAGTTGGCGTAGGAACCTGTCATTTTCTGCTTGGAATTAAAAGTCTGAAGCTTGAGATTTGATCTTTTTTTGGTATATGTACTATTTTTTATTCATTTACGAACATAATTTCTACTGGAAAATGATAATTTCATTTTTTCTATCTTGGGAAATCTGCGTAAAAATATTAACAGTTATAACAAACTGATTATAAGCATAACCTCCAAATTTTAAGTTTGTATTTCAATTATTGAACTGATTAAACTCTATATCTTCTTTATTTAAAAAATATTTATTTGTTCCTTTTTGAAAAACTTCAAAAAGCGATTTAAACCAAGTTGAAGTTTCAATTTGATTTTTTGAAACAAAAAGAAGAAAGAAAGAGAAGAAGGTGGGGGAAAATTCGATTTTGTTTAGCTTGTTTACAATTTAAGTGTTGGCGTGCGAATGACGGCTTGTCAAATTTAAAATGCTCCGTTTTAGTAAATTTTTGTAGAGCAATAATAAAAAATTCTGAATGTGAATGTCTAATTTAATTGAATGCTTTTTTTAAAAATCAGTTTCTGATTTTGAGATTTAAGTAGTAATGCAAAATTTGTGCTCGTGTAGGATGCATCGACTAAGGTTGCAAAGTGAAGAACAATGTATTTTTTCAACTTATTACAAATGCTTATCGATACGTCAATGTTGCGCAATAAGGAAAGAGTGATAAGTATTATTCTCCTAATCTGGTTGACCGATAAAGTCAGTTGCTGTGAGTGGAACGTCCAGAGAGGTTAGTTGTTTTACCCCATTCTGTAAAGATTCATATATTTATAGGATTCATATAGTTCTTTCATTATTATTATTTTTTTATTTTATAAAAGAAGGAATTAATTTTAATTATGTTTCAGATTTAGTCGTTTTCCATTATTCATTATTTTTAATTGGTTCGCCATTTTTTTATAATATGTTTTATAAATGCAATAAAAAATACTTAACTTATTTGATTGGATTATTTCTTCAAACTTATAAATAGATTTTCCGTGAAATTTGAAGCCATAATTAATTATATGTAATTAATTATATTACAGATTATTATACGTTATTGACAAATAACGTGGAGATGGCAGGCGAAAAATGGAACGTTTTGATAACGGGAGGAGGTGGTTATATTGGTTCTCATACTGTTTTGGAACTTCTGAATTCGAATTTTCAAGTTGTGGTGATAGACAACTTTATTAATTCTTACAAAGGTGAGGCCAAGTGGCGCAAATCTAAAAGTTTCCTAATTTAATTCACAGTTCGGCAATTTTATGATTCAGGAAACTGCTCTATTATTTTTTGTAATTTTTTCAGTGAAACTTGTAAAAATAGTAGAGCTATTATCTATTTTATCATTTATTGTCTTTACAACTAGACCTTCAGGTTAAATTTCTGATAATCTTATCCAAACTAATTTTTATAAATGAGTTACAATTTTCGAGAAGATAAGATTGAAAATTTATTATCATCTGAGTATTTTTCCTTGTTATGTAATATTAATTTTATTCCTGTCCTTTTTTCATAGATAAAGCAAAAACTAAGCCAGAATCTATCTTGAGAGTAGAAAAATTAACAAACAAGGACGTCGAATTTATAAACTGTGATATTACAGATAAGAAGGCTCTGGATGAGCTCTTCAAAAAGGTAATTTTGTTTGATAAAATTAGGATAACATCTTTTTAAAATACAATATAATATAATTTAAATTTGTCATTATTTTATAAGGTGAAAGATTTAAAATTATTTAGTAATTTAATTTTAATTTTTATTTCAGTATAGCTTTCAATGTGTAATTCACTTCGCTGCGTTGAAGGCAGTTGGAGAATCCTGTGAAATTCCTTTACAGTATTATAAAACAAATGTTGGAGGAACCTTGAATTTGCTGGAAGTAATGAAGGATCATAAAGTATATAATCTTATTTATTCAAGCAGTGCTACTGTTTACGGTATACCTGAAAAGTTACCGCTAGTCGAAGATATGAAAACAGGTGATTGCACTAACCCTTATGGAAAAACGAAATATATGGTAGAAGAGATTCTGAAGGACTTGTGCAATTCTGATAAGGTATTTCATTAGAAGATTAGAACATAAAACAGTTTTTAACAATAATAATTCATAAATATCTGTTTAATTAATTTTCTAGTAATCAACTAACATGCTTTACATTAATTGCAGTCATGGTCCGTAATATCATTAAGATATTTCAATCCAGTCGGTGCTCATCCATCAGGAACCATTGGAGAAGATCCAAATGGAACTCCTAATAATCTAATGCCTTATATCTCTCAAGTTTCTGTAGGAAAAAGGGAATTCCTCTATGTATATGGTGATGATTACGATACGCCTGATGGAACTGGTAAGTACTGATAAAATACAGATTACAAGAAAGGGTGCAAGATTATATAATTTTATCGCTATCTCTTCTTTTATTTCTCTTTTATCTCTTCTTCTATCACTTCTCTTTATCTTCTGTATGTAGTTAGAGATTAATATTATCATTTCTAGGAGTCCGCGACTATATTCACATTATGGATTTGGCAAGTGGCCACCTTAAGGCACTCATATACCAAAAAAGGAAAAATCCTAAGGGCTTTAAAGCTATAAATCTCGGTACGGGGAAAGGCTATTCAGTTCTAGAAGTTGTTCGAGCCTTTGAAAAAGCTTCTGGCAAAAAGATTCCATACAAGATTGTAAATCGGAGACCTGGTGATATTTCAGCGAGCTATGCAGACGCGAGTTTAGCAAACTCCGAATTAGATTGGCGCGCTACTAAAAACGTCGACGATATGTGTACGTAATTTTATTTTTTATATGATTCTAAGATTTATTAATTTAATTTAACTCCACTATATTTGTTGACTCCTCAATACTCTCCAATTAAAAATATTGTATTTCACAGGTGTGGATACGTGGAGATGGCAAGAAAATAATCCGAATGGTTATAAAAAAGCATAAGTTCTAATTTATAGTATATGTAAACTAATTATTATCTAAGTCAATAGATTTAAACCCAGGTGGTTTATAGTTACCAAAATGAAGACCAAAGCAACCTTCTTTGATCAGACTCACTACACATTTAAATTGTAATCAATATTTATTTTAAGCACTGATCAAAAATTTCTGACAATGCATTTATAATCACATCTCCAATATTTAAACTGATATATTTTTTTATTAGAAGATTCAATTGTCTGCATGCAGAATTAGAATTGCGATAGAAAAGCATATTTAGACAATAGAATTTTACATTCCATAGCAAACAGAACAAATACATCTTTAAATCTTTCTATTTTTCTATAGTGATACCTAACTTGTTCGCATTTTCAGTCATTGGTTTGTCGCTATAAATGTAAATGAGGTAGAGCATTTTATCTTATAGACCGCTTATTATAATATTTGAATGTATAAATAATTGGCTTATCAATTTTAACTATTTTGTAATTAATTTAATCTGTAGTGTCATTTTATTTGTATAGCAAATAAAATGACAAATAAAATGCATTTTTCAATAGATTTATTTAAACGTATTATTTTACGAAAGAAGAACTTGTACATAAAACAATAAGGTTTAATAAATGTTATCCTTTCCTCCTTTCTTAAAAAATAGATGACCTCTCGAGTGTCCGCAGTTTATTCGTGATCTGATTGATTGAGAGATGGTCACGTGGGATCGTTACAAGTGCGAAACGTGAAGTAATTATACAGGCGCGCGAAGCGCGCTGTGATGTTCTAGTCTAAAATATCGAAGAACATTTTACTTTTACCATTTTTTAAAATTTGTTAAAATATTCTAGGTTAATTTGTTTCATTCCTTACAAGGGTAGGATTTGCAAAAATATAGTTTTATAACTTTTATAATAAACTGAATATTTTTTTTTAATTTGGTTTTTATTTAAATTTTTCGCGGCCCTGGTTGGTCGGTAAAACAGAAAAATATATGTATGTATTATTGATATTCATACAATCGACAAGAAAACAAGATGGTGGCGCACAAAAATTGGCGTTATGGCGGTTCGTAAAAATGATAACGTTGTTTGATTGAAAACAATGGGTTCCGCTAATTAAAAAATGGAATTTCCCTGTTAAAAACTTTGCGAATGTGGGCGTCAAAGATATTTTCAGAAATTCTATTAAATATGAGACGAAATTTGACATTTAACACGAGGCGAAGGTAGCACAACAAATATGACACCGAAACGAAAAGTGAGTCGTTACAATAATATAATTTCGTAATTTAATAATAATTATTGTATTATTTCTGACAGTGTTCATCTCGCATCTTTGAATCTGTGAATTGGTATAATTCTGCTGCTGTAATTGTCTTTTCAAATAACCAGTTACAGAAGATGTATATACTTTTTAAATAAAATTTCATTTTCTAATGTGTTAGGAATATTTTTTATATTTTAGGTATAAAATTAACAAGTTGGAAAATATCTGTATAAACAGTGAAGGATTTAAATCCAAATCTGCTAGATTTTTTTCTATAATCTATTCCTTTTATAAAATACTTCTGAATATTACCTAAATTTGTTTATTTATTTTCAGAGTGCGAGTTCTGAATCGACTTCGTCGACGAGTTCCGGGTCTTCATCATCAAGTTCATCAAGTGGATCAAGTGACTCCAGCACCTCGGACTCAGAAAACACAAGTACTTCAGCAAATAGTCAAAAACTATCCGATTCAGAGAAAGTAAAGAAAAAGGTTCCAGTAAATGCAGCTCGACATGTTAAATCAAAGAACGAAACCAGCACTGCTCCACCTCCAGATAACAGAGCTAAGGAAAAAGCGACACCAAAATCCCGACCGGTTGTTTATTCTTCGGAATCAGAAGAGTCTCCGAGCAAGGCAAAATCTGTAAAACGAAAACCACCTGCAAAACCAAAAGCTACGGCTACAGTAGCCCCAGTTGTGAAACCTCAAAGACCCGTCAGCAAGGCCATTTCTGCTGTAATTCAGCAGAAGCAGGCTTCTAGTGCAAAAGCTATTAGTAAACTTAACAAATTTCCTGGTGAGATTATTTATGTTTTTACAAAATAGTATTAAGACTTTGAAAACTTATACCTAAGTAATAAATTTTATGTTTAAAATAGCCTCAACAGGAAAAGCACCACCGGAGAAGGTTTTGAAGGCTGCTTCAGAACCAGTGCAAAAGAAATTTAAAAAAAAGAGTATCTTCAGTCCTGAACATACTAGCGAAAGTGATACTGGAATTACTTCTAAAACCACTGGATCTAAAACTACAATCAGTCCTGTAAAATCTCCAAAGCCTCAGAATGCTAAATCGAGACCAGGAATCCCGAAACCTCGACCCCCAATAAACAACAGAGCAAGTTAGTATTAATTTGAATGAATTTTTGATTTAAAAAAAAATTTAGATGGCCGAATCTTCAGTTGTATAATTTTTTAATACTTATTCAGATATTGTCCCAAAACAAACACTTAAATCGGATAGTTCAGTCAGTTCCAAGAGTTGTTCTGCAGGATCGGGAGGTTCAGGATCCTCGGGGTCAACCGACAGCAGTTCTGAGTCCGAATCTTCGGAAAGCGTTGCTAGTCCACCACCTGTGAAAAAGAAAGAAAGTCAGTTAAATTCCTCCTCTAGTTCGAATCCTTCTCAGAAAAGGCCCTCCGCGTCTGTTGCGGCTGTGAAACCCCAGAGAAGTTCAAAAAGACAAGGTAATCATTTCTGCATTAGAATTTCTAATTTGAAGAAAGTTAGAAAGTTTAGAAATAACTTTTAAAGGTTTATATAAGTTACTTAAAATTTGTTTCTTTTACTAGTGAAAACTGACGATGATGGCGACGCATCCGAAAGCGATAAAGAAATGGAGGAGCAAGGTGAAGAATCTCCAGTCAAAACCTCTTCCAAAGGAAAGCGAAAAGTTCAACCCAGAAAAGGAAGCAAACAATTGCAAATGCAAACCAAAGCTGCTAGTGATTCCGAATCTGAAGGTATGCTACATTTTTCATTAGAACTAGTACGTTCGACGATTCCTTGATCCTCTCCCTTTTCTACTCCAAATGCAAAAATCCTGACAAAAACACTGCACTCTTCCCAGCACTTTGTGAAATCTGTTACGTCACTCGTGAGTGTTCATGTAGAAACTTAGAAAATCATGCGCTTGAAAGTGCTTTTCTTTTTCACCCTGTGATGTTCCTTGCGCAGTTGATTTGGTGCCAATGAGTGAAGACTATAAACTTCCTTTACCTTTCTTTCATTCACTTTTAGTTACATTCTGCCTACAAATTTTTAAATTAGCCAACACTTAAGCTATCATTCAATATAACTAAAAGTCCGTGGTCGTGATCAGTTGGTAATCGAAGCTTGGTCTTACCTTTGTTTTATCTCAATCTGAACCAGTACTCAATACCTTTTCCTTCGAACCCTCGCTATTTTCCCATCGATTTCCAAGTCGGCGTAATCGTTGAGTGAAAAATAAGAGTTAGAAACTAGAAGAGATGAGAAGAGTTGTGGAGGTAGATAGATATAGAACTCTATACTGCCCCCTTAATTTAAAAAAAGCAGTATTTGCGGTTCTGGATGGATGGATTGGACATTTGTAAGGCCTATAGGATTCCACTGGTCAATGGGACGTTTAGTATTTTCCACTTAGAAAAAAGCATGTCCAAAGTGTCCTAAACGGCAGATACAGTCTTTTTGCTTACGGCGGCAGTATGGTTCTCAGGTACAAAAATGGTAGCATGTAAGCGTGTGCTGCAAATTCCACTGATCCGGTGTGATTTGTCGGGAGCAGCCGAGAGCAAGAGAAGCGGTACAAAGTCTCCGGTCAAGAGAGCTGGACCAAGTACGAGTGTAAGGCACTCGTCGAGTTTAAGCAGATCAGGCCAGGGTAGTGGAAGTGGGAGCAACGCCAGCAGTAAAGGCGAACAGGGAAGTTCCTCTAGGATTCATACGAAGGAACGAGAGTGTCCTCTGGCCACAGCCTGTGAATCTCGTGGACATCTTTCTGGAAAGTTCGATACTCATTTCACCTTGGAAGCGTGTCCGCTTTATCATAACACTACTCCACAGGCTTGTGTGTAAGGATATTATTTTTTTACTATCCAAAAAATCGTTCAAGATTTATAAAAATGTTTTATTTTGATCAAAGGAGAACTACTTTGAATTTCTTACAGATTTAAAAATTCTGAACGCTTTTTAATTTCGAAATCCGGAATCCTTGATAATGTTTTTGACAAATGCTAATAATTCGTTCCCCATGTAATTCTCAATTTTTACTCACAGAGATTTCTATAAAGAACGAAAAAAGCGAGAAGAGGATCGCAAGAAGGCGATAACCAATTTAGCAAAAAAGTCTCCCAAAGGAGTGCACCAAACAAATGAGCAGCGCAACTACCAATTAAAAGTGAAAGAACTGCGAAACAAATGGAAAACTCCAACCGGAGATGCCAATGAAAGCGACAGTGGAGGTGAAAATCATGGAGCTGAAAAAGACCGACAACCTCGTCTTAAGAATCTTACTTCCGATTATGATCACAAGTTATTCATGGAAGCCCAAGCTCTTGCAAGTGAAAAAATTGTAAGTCACTCTAAGACCTAAGTAAATCCATAAACTCACAAAGAAATCCCCTGCTTTTTTATTTACTCCACTTTATGCAAAAATAACATTTTAACTTTAATAAACCCGAACTATAGGAAAACTCTGAAACTTCTTTTAAAACTCGTTTTTCTTCTTTTTCAGGAAAAGGAATTGAAAGAACTGGATTACGACGGCGATGGAAGAAACGGCGGTGGAACGCGTCTCGTGGAAATGGGAAAATGGGAAATGGAAGTTTGGTACCAGAGTCCTTATCCTGAAGAGTTCAGTCGTGCTCCGAAGCTTTATCTCTGCGAATATTGTCTGAGGTATGCGAAAAGCCGACAGGTCTTGAGAAGACATCGTGAAAAATGTCTTTGGAGACATCCTCCTGGCCATGAAGTCTACAGGTAAATTCTACATTTTAAAGAGCCTGAAAGTGAGGGAATCTTAATACAATTACAATAGTTATAATATAATAAAGATTAAGTTAGCTAATAGGGTCATCCCCTACATTGGTATGCGTTGAAAGTTGAGTTCTACTTATGTCTTATTTATTTTATTTATTTATTCTACAGAAAGGACAAAATCGGCGTTTGGGAAGTGGATGGAAAACGCTACAAACAGTATTGCCAGAATCTTTGTCTACTTGCAAAATTCTTTTTGGACCACAAAACTCTCTATTACGATGTCGAACCTTTTCTCTTTTACGTCATGACAATTGGAGACTCAGAGGGATGTCACACCGTCGGTTACTTCAGCAAGGTAAGTACCAATTAATTTTTGTTTTTAAACTCCAGCACAAAGAAACTAAGAAAATGGAATAGAAATCCAGGGCTAATTTTCTAAAGATGTTCCTAAGGATCAAAATTCGTATATAAATTAATTTTAGCACTCCCTTAAGTTACAGATTTTATGATTTAAAATGTTTTTTGGTTGATTTGAAATCAATTTAGAATTGCGAATTATTTCCTATTTTCTATTCTCTCTGTACCATTGCCGGTCACGAATCATTGAATATCAAGTGAATACCGATCAGCGGACTCTGTGCTAGGGACGATGCATATATAATAAGCCATTTCATTCATGCTTGGAGAGTTTAAGCTGAATTCTCTGGCGCATATCACCAAGTTAGGAACAATTCTGACGGCTTGAATGCTCATATTGCAGAAAAGCAAGTGCGTGCGTTGGGTGACGTACAATGTTCCTTGCACCTATTCGTGTAAGAGAAGTCGAGCACGTTTACAGGCAATGTACATTTAACCAGACATTCTGAAACACACAAATATACGCAGACTCAGTACTGAACCTGACCTGTACATAGATTGTACAACGTTCAACTCACAACCCGCGTCAATGGTGTTAACATCATTTAACACGTAAAGCCGTACCAGACCCATAGGGCTTTTTCCGATGGGTCGCGAAGAATTAACGCCGAGTAGGCGTAGACAAAAAGGAGAATATTATACCTCTCTGAGTCATATAATCTTTTATGAGAACCCTCTCATGTTTTTTTTTAACTTGGCAGTGTCTTCTTATATGTAAACTTTGACTAACTATTTTGAACACCTATTCTTAACCGCAGTTTTTTGTTCGTATTCAGGTTTTCTACAGATTGGGAAAAAGTCATGGAATTTTGAGTTGGAAAAATTCAATTTGAAGCATTTTCAAATCGAAGTAATTTAAGTGCCATGAATTTAAAGCTTTTCTGTTTTTGTATTATTTTTTTTTTTTTTATCTTGAAAGTGTACAATTTCTTATTTTGAACGCTTCTAATTTAAAATCGTTTTATTTCAAGATATTCGATTTAAAATGCTTCAAACTTAAAACTTTCTTATTAAGATTCGAAATTTTTAATATGAAAGTTTTGATTTTACAAATTTGAAAGATTTAAAAGGAAAATTGTCTGCAATTTCTGTTACTTAAATTTAAAACTATTCAATATATTTAAGCGAAATTCTCTGACTAAGAATTTTTTGTTTGTGTAGATCTTTTGTCCTTTTAATTGAATTTCTAGAGTCTGTCATTAGCGAAATTATGATTTATATAATAGTTCTGATGAGTTGATGTCTCTCTCTAATGTGGTAGACGAGAACATAGAACACGTATTCCGAAAAGGGTATCTCGTATTTCCGGCTGGGTTTCTGCAACCGAGCTATGTCGCACACACCTATTTACTGCAGTAGAGCTGCTTCGAAATCTTTACCGACGTTCAATGACCTCTGACCCTGGCAAGACAAGGCGGGCGTCCCCTTTCAGAGACAACAGATCAGGAGCGTAGTCAGGATTTCAGTTCGATGAGAGGCCAGACAGAAGAGGGAGGTCGTGCTAAATTGATGGCTTATTCTAATAGGCGAGAGTCGACTTGTCCATTAGAAGTTCCCTAATTTAATTGAAACTCTGATTGCGTTCTACAGTTTTTGCGAAAGGGGAATTTGCAAATTTTAAACTTTTTAGGTGCAAAATCAGTATAATTTCGTTATCTCGAAATATTGTTCCTCCTTTATAAAAACAAAATCGTTTTAATTTTTCTTTAGATTCTTCGAAGATAATTGAATTGTGGACGGCCCACAAAAAGATAAAAAGACTTTAGCAAAAGGAATCTAAAGTACCTCTCATGGCATGTTTTTTGTGTTGTGGTACATTGCGTACTTTTTAACTGATTTCAGAGGCATTTTAAAGTTCCGGAAACGAGGATGTTGCCAAGAGTGCTCTTGAAATGAAAGATATAAAGAATGTGAAAAAAGTGTACTCTATTCCCGACTCGGATGCTTCTAGTTATAGGTGAAAGGTCTGCAAACCTCTTTTGAGTAGAGTGTAGGAAATTTAGTTGGTTCGGATATGTCTGAGAATGCGTTTCTATTAAAAGAGTCGGCGCTAGAAGTTAAGCTATTGATAGCCAGAGAGTATATGATATCATATACCCAGTACCTGAGTTAATTTTCTTTTGAATATTTTATCAACGAGTTCTTTGCTACTTGCAGACTTATTTTGCATAGATACATAAATTGCTTCTTCTGGGAAAAGTGGAATTCTTTGGAAGCGAGAATTTTCACATGGTGGAATAATTATTTAAATTAGAAATATGCCCACAAGGTGGTCAAAAGATAAAGGCGAAGCCTTCTTGGACAAACAGTTTGAAATAATTGAAATGTGACTTTATTTAAACTTTAAAGCCGTAAATTCGCATTGCCAAAACATTTCTGTTTGTCACATCTTTCACGATATTTGGCTAGTTTTTCCAGGTTGGTCTGCAATGCACGGGACTTTCAGGGACCCAGGAAATGAATATTTTTGACGACTGATCTGCATGTGCAATCGGTGGAAGGAAAAAGCGATAGGCAGTCAGCCAACGAGGAACAAAGAGAGAAATATTGGAAAAGAGATAAGAGGAAAAACGAGGAAAAGAGATAAAGGAGAAGAGGCCGAGGTTTAAAATGTTGGAATCGAAAGGAAAGTGGCCCGCACGGATATCCTCCGCCTCTTCCCCGAGTCCTCCCCGCACCTTGCGCTGCAGTGGTCGCTTCCTGCAGCATTGTCGAGTCAAAATCTTTATCGACGTTCAACGACCTCAACCCTGGCTAGACGCTTGGGGGTGGTGTAGTCGGTGGAGGCGGAGGAGGCGTCGGCAGCCGGGCGCAGGATACGCAGGACCGGGGCTGGAAGTTGGAAGCATACAAAGCAACTCCTTGAGGTATTAAGCTTTTTCGGATCAAAGTAACCAACTTCTATCGAACTTGATAATTTTCTAATACATATCAAGATAATTGAGCCATATGTCTGGAAAGAAAGTTCTAAATCTTATATAGATTGCTTTGAGGACACTTAACATCCTCACTATGACAGAAACTTTGCGCATATTTCAAGATAAATTATTTAAAGATGCACCAAGTTCTCCTGACTGACGAAATTTGCGCACGCCACTTCTCCGCCACAGATTGCATATTCCCAGTGAAGATTGAAAAGAACTTGGTGCACGCTTCTCAGTCCCATGCGACACATATTTAAGATTGAAATATTTAAAATCGAAAGCTTTATTATAGTTGAACAATTCAGGGTGGGGACTTGACTGAGGAACCGGGAAAAAATCGGGAATTTAATTTAAAAACCAGAAGTTTATTTCTAGTCGCAGTAAAATTCAAGTTTTCATTCTGTTAATAATTATCAATATACTGTATGAGAGAAAGTATAACCGAGAAAAACCGGGAAATGACCGATAATTTGAAATCGTCCACCGAATCCCCAATTGATCGTTCAATTTTCAACTCTTTACAGTTCAAATTTTAAATTCTTAAATTTTTCCAATTACTTATATTCAAAATTGTATTTTTTTTTTTTTAATTTATAAGATCCTAATTTAAAATGTTGGAATTTTTGTAATATTTCAACCCCTATAGAGGGTAGGTTTACAAATTGATGAGCATTCGAACAGAAAATCTAGTTCATTTAAAAAAACCATAAATTTTAAATTAATTAATAACTTGACTTGATACTTCGGGTATTTTTTACTCTTAATATTAATATATTTTGTCTATTTCCAAAGTTCCATATAGATTGGTTAGTCTGATTCGAAAAAGCTGAAGTCTCTCCTGGATGTGCACGGGGAACAGCGGCGTTCTGCATCAGGAGGATTGGAGGTACAGGGTTGGTGAGGGTGGTGGAAAGCGGGAGGCCTGGCGAGGGTACGAGGAGGGCGTCGCCTCGCCTCGTCGGGTCGTCAACCTTTCTGCAGCGCAGTGCGACGTTGGGGTCGTTATTACTTCCCTCCCTGCACCATGGAGCTGGCTTAAATCGCGGCGTCGGCGCCGACCCCCACACCTCATCCTCAAGAGGGGGTGCAGAGTGTAGGGATGAGGAGCAACCCGCAGAGCCAACCGCCTGGCCCTTTGGGTTGGTTCCAGTCTCGAGGATCTATGTAGAAGGAATTGGAAGGCTGTGGAAACCAGAGGTAGAGCAAGGTAGAGGAAGGGCTTGGGGGATGGTGTAGATCTCGCAGGGCTCTTTACTTTCCTTCTGCGAGGAATAAATACCCGGGAGGAAATAGGAACGGGGAACCGAGACTAGAATCCCCGGGACCAAGAACCGAGGCCCTTCCTTTCAGCTATCCAGTCAACGAGCCGCCGAAGGGCAACAAACTCGTCATTCGTACCTTGCGATTGATCGAGCTTTTCCCTCCTCTCGTCTCCTGTTCTCCTCTCTATAGTTTAGTCCTGGATGCTAGTCCTTTTGGAATAGGAAGTTTTAAATTTGGCTTAGAATTGTTTCAAATTTTATGAAAGGGCTTAAGGGTTTCAAATTTAAAAAGTTTTTATATTATTAGCACACTCTCTCCTTTCCAAATAATCCACAGCTAAAATACCATGAAGTAGATTTCATTTTTGTTTCATTGTTTTATTTACTGACATTCTTATAAGAATAGGAGTAAATGGCGGAAAGCTTTTTTCTCATCTCCAGAGAAGCTTTGTGGTTCAGAAGGAAAATTCCTTCATTCCTTTTGTAAGAAGAACAATTGAATGTTACCCGAATTCTGCTAATTAGCTCATATTTCTGGATTTACTCTAGTGCAGCGGATTATGCTCTACGACTCATTATTAATGCAGATTATAATCCTTTCTACGAAATTTGGAAATATCGCTTTATAGATTTGAATCTACATTACCTACATAAAGATAGTATTTTAGAGTGAAATCGCTAAAATATCTGAATTTCCACTCGCTATATTGAGGAGCTATTTTGTTAAACGGTGGCGTGTTCAGTAATTTACGTAGATTACTAACCCACTTGGAAAACAGTAATTTGTGGCGTCAATCATGCAAAGTTTAAAGCAGCCCAGTACTAAAATTGCCAACTCACAACTGAGGTACATCATGAAAATCCAATTTTCACTTTAAACGATGACTGATAAAAATGGAAAGTGCTTTAAAACCCTTGTTATATAATTTAGAATCCTAAATTTCAAACGAAACTTTCTCCGACTAGAAGTCTTAATCTCCCACATAGATTAGGTACTAGACTTACTAGCGTTTTATTTTTTTAAACGTGGACTTTAGATTCTTTTTTCATTATTCCTCTGCAAAAGTGGTGCCACATTTCTCAAGGAAAATCGAAGGTTTCGTAGAATCATGAAAGCTGAAAGGCAGGAATCTATGTGTTAACGATAAAACCGGTCGCCGAGAACTGTGGGTTTGATTCTGGAAATTTCCAAACCCACACTGCGAAAATAATTTGTTCTTTTTTCCTGAAAAAAAAAA
>CAJFCO010000137.1:112906-157913 GCA_904066015.1 Synergus gifuensis
TATAAAATGGAAGATCTTAAAAATAAAAAAAAATTTCGAGTCGAAGGTTTGGGTTTGAATTACAGTTCTCAATAAGAATTAAAATTCTGAAGATGTTGCTTTCAAATTAAAAATGTTGATTTAAGCTTACAAAGTTATGTTAATATGTTATTAACACCAGTTTTTGTTTTCCTGGATTTAGGGATTTGAAGCTTTAGACTCGAAGATTCAAGGGCTTTTCTATATGATAATATTGAGCATATCGTAAATTCTATTTCTACACGTATAGAGTGAATTTTACATGGCAAGGATCTCAGTTTTTAAAAGTGTGGCGTGTTTCGATTATAAAAAAGATGAAGGCGTCTACCACCTACACAAGCAGGTATTCAAGTCTAGACTGGATCTCAAGGGAATACAGAAGAAAGACTTCGAGAACTTGTGCCAGATACTGGCGTCGCTTTTGGTGGTAGTTTTCGCCATCAGCTATCACAAACTTACAATTATTTTGCTTTTTAAACTCATTCAAAATTCTTTAGGATTAATTAGCATGTTGACATTAAGGGTAATTGCAGGGAAAAGAGCCTTTTCCAGAACTAAACTAAATCTAGCTGAAAATCCAAAATAGTCAAACCGAGAATCAAAAACATCTGTCGATGGTTTACCACAAACCACTGGCTTTTCCAACCTGGTTATTCATTCCGACTAGAGACAATCAACTATAACCAATTCTATCTCCACTGGGAATAGAGAGTCTACGTCCTCTATTATAGTCTATAGTCTAGATTCTACAAAATCCAGTTTTGAGGTAACGAAACTCTGGAACAAGTAAAAGTGCACAAGTTGCCATGGGGAAGCTCCAATCAGTCCGTTCGATCGATCGATCGACCAACGTCATGGTCGTAGGGAACCTGGACTCGGGTCGAAGACCGTGAAAACTGATCGATTCTCAACTTTCAATGGAGGTGACTGATTTGCCTAACTTTCCCTAACTAGGGCTGCCCAGGCAAACGGACAGCGTTTGAGCCTCACAAATTGTTCACGAACCATGGTTTGCATAATTTAAAGGTTGAAGTGAGTGTATCTAGTTATAGAGAAGTATGAAAAAGTTGTCTACCTCAGACCTACAGGACCCTTTAACTGTTCAGTCTGATAATTCTGAGGGTAAGGGGCAAACGTTGAATCTGAGGAGCATAGGACGAGGATGAAGTGGAGGTGAAGCTTTACTGCTTGAGCAAAGGGCGAATTTTCCTTAAAATATCGAGTGAGACAGATATCTAGTGGGAGATCCTAACATCCAGAAGACTGATGACGTAGAATCGAGACAAAAACTTAAACGTAAAGATGTTAGAGTACAAAATACAAACTACAACATGGAGATGGACTTTTGGAGGTCGTCGATGGTTCATGATATTCGTGGAGAGGTTGGGGTAGGCTCACTAGCCCTCCTCGATTCCTGTGGAAGTGTGGAACGCCCGCTGGAGCCGATCGATGCCAGACAGTCCTGTTCACACGACCGAATCCCGCCGAATACACATCAGTCCTTTTACCCCATGACTCCTCCTGCCACCCCCAGAGCATCAACCCCTTTTGCGCTCCTGCTGCTATCCCATTCGCTGATCCTGAGGGTTTTTACATTTCGTATCAGAGGGACGCAAGTGCCACGGAGAGGTCGGTGTACGCTGATACACTCTACAGTCTTGTGTGTAGAAAGGACTGAAATACTCAAGTACTCTCGGGGAAACCCGGACGGGCCTACTTATTGCACTTAAATAAGTTTGAGATGTTTGCGTGCATCTGTGTACCAAGGGCAATGGCTTTGGTTGGTTTAGTTAGAACTTTAGGCTTAGGGTTTAGACTTTGGGATATGTAAATTGTACATGTGGAGATGCGGAGATTAATAATGCATTGTCGTGCGCATTTCAACGGATTTTGGAGTGGTAATTTCTTGGGAAAATTGTACGAGAATGAGGAATGAGAATTATCGAGATACTAAAAAATTTAAAAGCATGTAAAGAAATTTTAGAATATTTCAAACGATTTCAAGAGATTTTTCAGGATTTTAAAAGATATCATACTTAGTTATAATAAGAATATAATAGATAATAGAATAATTATCGACTTAATATCTCTTTACATTTTATATTGTTTTTTAAGTCTCTTTTCGTCCCTTTTTCTCTACTTGGGGAGTAGAGGGTTGGTATGTTTAAAAAGTATGAGGGTATAAAACTCATTTTGATCGAGATTTGTTCCTGTTCTATTGGTGCCTAATCGCTCGAGAATGAAAACTGAAGAGAGTATTACAGATTTAATCCGCAGAGAAAGGAAACACGTGTGTTAGTGCGTTGTTATCTAAAGAGGGTGTACTGATTTTTTTTTTTGTTTTGTTTGGGGATGAGAAAATGAGGAATAGGTTGATCTTTGATAAAGTTTGTTTTAGCATCTTTCTATTTTTATTTTTATATGAATAACTGATATTACTAGTACTACTTTAAAAAATTTTAATCTTCAACAGCTTGACTTTTAGTTCTGGCCTGTCCCTTGTGGATCCCTATTCATAAAATCTTCTTTACAAATACGTCTCTAATTTTCCCCTCAACTCAAAAGCTTCATATTCTCATTTGCATCCGAAAATCAAAATCACTCACTCTGTCCCATGAACACAAAGAAACCGGTTGAAATGAGTCTTAGAAAGTACAAATTTTCCCCAAAGATTTCTGTAAACTTTTAAAAGACGTGATTTACCGTCTTCAAATTTACATTTTAAAAGTCGGAGTTTTGAAAACACGTTCTGAATTTTAAATCTGTTGAACATCTGGTTATCGTCTGTTCATCATATGTTGGTCTTTCGAGATTCTAAATCCAAGGTCTAAGATTTTGAGTGATTGTTTTGTTTCGAAATTACCTAAATCTCCAGTTTTACTCTCATTTTACTCACTGAGGCTTTTAAATCCTCAATCTTAAAAATCTACATTCTAAAATAAACTAATGAGCAGTTTGAGGAAACAAGGGTAAGGGCAGGTAAGGGAACAAAGTTTAAAGGGTAATTTGGCTAGTTTCAACAAAGGCATTGTTTATTGTTTACTTATGGCTTGGTTGTGGACAAATAGTTGAAAAGAAAATGGCAATAATTAAAAGGCATCGTTCAATGAAGTTTTGACCTGAGTTTGGACAAAGGATTCCTTTACAATCCAGGTAGCCGTGTCTCCTCTTTAATTCTGAAGTAGAACGACCAGACAGAATTACTGAAAAACCTTGTAACTGTCTGGTGAGCTCTCGTAAACTACCTAGACTAGACATTCTCACACCAAATTGATCCAATTTGGTGTCTCATTACGAATTTTGTTTCCTTTAGATGATACCCTTTATTATTAGATTTATTTTCTTGAATAAAATTTTCAAGAGCCTGAAAGCCTTAAAATTTAGAATGGGTCCAAAATGATTTGAATTGATTGAAAATGAGTTGAAACTTTTCAAGTTTACTCTGATGTGTAGACTTCTTAAGGTTATTAAATTCCTGACGAACGGTCACTTCTATGTTTAGATGATCCCAATTTCCTCCTCCACTTTCTTTATGCTCAACAAAACGATTCTCTTAGCTTAGCATATACGGTGTACAAATAGTTAAGCTTTGTGGCCTTACCCTTTTCCCTTACTAAATATACAATCTAAATGACATATATAAATAAACCCTATTGATCCTGCTAAAGCTTTTTCCGTTTCCAGATAGTGAATAAGTGCTTAGTAAAGCAAAGAGAACGAAAGACTCGTACCATCATGCAATTTTCATGGTTTATTTCCGAAGAATCATTTGTGAATCATTATTTATTAGGTGATTTATTTTTCGTAGCTAACCCAGTATAATTTAAATACTCATTATTATTCAGACCTTATTTAAATGAATGAAGGTCCACGATTTAAGTAGGAAAGAAGTGTAATTGTCACAGGAAATCGAATTTTTCAAAAACCCCCCTGATTGACAAGTATTTGAAATATTGAAAGATGATACGCACTCGTTCATTAAGAGCATTTAGAGTTGAGTTTAGATACTAAGTGTGAGTGAGTTGGTTCATTCTCCACCATAAATTGGACACTCTTTCAACAAGAGTGATAAAGAGTGATCAAGGACTTTGATGTTAAAGTTTTTTTATTTTATTTTATTCGTTTTACCTATAGACTAAACGAAAGCGTTCGTTCACCTACGCACTGGTTCATTGCCAGTGTCCATGAACATTATTATGAACAAGTACAAACACGTACAAACACATGCAAACAAATCTGGGAAAGCCCAGAGTGAATATCTAATTTTCATATTCTTTATTGATGAATATCTGACCTAACTGCTCCTGTAACATTTCTCGAAAAAATTTCTTCAGCGAAATGCTAAATCATCCCACTACAGGCTACAAGCCTGTCACTTAGCCTGATGCTGAATTATGCATAATGTCACTTAATAATACCCGTGCGCGCGCGTCCAACACCTAATTGCGAAGATTGATTGTTGCATGATTACCAGTCGTTAAAACCGTATGTTTGTAATAAAAAATATAAAGGGACGTCTATAATTAGAAAAGTAAATAAGTAGTCGATTACGTCCTAAGCGTTTCATAATTGAAATTTTTTAATGCTTTTTTGCACAACTGTTTTCACTGAAATTAATTTTGATATAACTATTCATTTTTGTTTCTGAAATAATTTTTATTCTTGAACTGTTGGTATTTCCCTCATCTCACTAATGAATACGATAAAAATAAAATGATTATATGATAAATTGAAATTAACAATTTCCAGTTGCAAAACTTTGGCAAATAATTTTTCTGTCTGCAACATTATGTCGTAGTTTATGTTCACCACTCAGTAAAATATTCTCAAACATTTTAAAAACTGGTTTTCCCTCAGACTTTGGATTGTAAATAAATTTGTTTTTTTTTTCTCTCCCAGTCAGAATATAACTCTTTCTTTATTGGGACTTTTAAAGTTTCGAAGTAACAATTGAGAAAATCTGTCTAGAAGTATTTTGTTTAATTAATTTAGAGATTGCAGAGGTACATATGGAAAAATTGTGCATTCATTACGATGAAATGTACTATATTGGTACAACGAACTCTGTCACACGAAATCGCCGTCACAACACATACTAAGCGAACGGAACCAGTTAATCACCGCAGCATATAAACACATTCCAATGAATATATCAATGTGCACCTCACGTCTGCAAAACAGAACTTTGTCTTATTGCTACATGCACTCTGGATTAATCCAATAATTAGAAGATTTTTAAAATAATAGATCAAACCCTGTTAGAAATTCTTCCAAAAGCAGTTTAAGGGCATGTGATACTTTAAGAGTAATTTAGTTTCGTCAATTTTACGTACGCAATAATAAATATTTTTCACTAAATTTATGTCATTTTCCCACATTTCATGCAGACGGAGGTAAATGGCCTAGTTTTAACGAAAAATGGTGATTACCACATTCCTTTAAGGATATTGGAGCCAAGTTCTAATCTAAAAATTCGATTTCTTCATTTTACTCAATTATGAAATTATGCGTACAGAGCGAGAAAATATTTAATTCAAATATTATTTAAATAAAATGAAAATATTCAATTTTGAAGTTAGATTTTGAATTCTTCATTTTATGCAAAAAGTATCGTAATTAAATATTTTTTCGCTCTGTATACAGTATTATATTTAAAAAAAGATTAGCGCTACAGACAGAAAAAATATTTATCTATAAATTTCGTTGAGTAAAATGAAGAATGAAATTTTGAGCTTAACACTTGGGTCCAACGCCCTTAAGATAAAAATATTTTCTGTCACAATGATTCATAAATGCATCAACTGAAATTTAAAAGGTTTAAGTCATTTCCTATTTATTTATTCAGTTAGTTAGTTATTTGGACAATTTATTATTGAAAAGTATGATAATTTTTCCCTTATAATTAATTATATCGTTTACGAGAAAAATTTGAAAATACAATTAAAAACAAAAAAATCCTGGCTTCAAATATTATTTAGCGCTCATAAAACTCACAGGATGTATTTCTTACAAAAGAACTGACTGAGCAAAAATACTTAATTGTATAAGTAGGGTTTTTTTTGTAAAAATAAACTACCCTTTTTTTTGTTTTGTTCTTTCATAAGGAATAGATCCTGTAAGTTTTATAAACGTCAAACCATTTTTGTGAGCAAAAGAATTTTTTTGTTTATGCAAACATTTATATTAAGAATTTTGTTGTAGTTTTCATTGAGTAAAAAAAGGTGGGGTTCTGATTTATAATAAGTTTTTATACTTTCAAACAAAGAGCCCGACATTTTGTTAATTTTATTTTTAACTTTTTTAAATTAATATTTATAAATTTTTATTTTGAAAGAAATGATTCTCCCTCGTTTGAATAGATAAAAAATTCCTGTGAGGCCCTCATGATGCCCAATTTGTGAGCCACCGAGTAGATGGTGGCGTCGGCACCGTACGTGTAATTTAATTTGATTTTCGCAGGTTCTTCCACGCTAAAATATCGTGAAACGTGGCTGCTCGGGAACGTACAGTCGATGAAGAGAACGGGACAGGGACTTACGTTAGAGGAGTGGGGAGAGTTCGGGGCCCTGAGCCAGGACGACCGTGAGCCACACAAGAGACTACTGGCCCAAGGACATGGCGGGGCCCAGATTCCTGATGCCAGGCTCTTCGTCCGTTCCATCCGTTCCTCAACTCCTCGTCCTCGTAGCCCCTCCACTGGCTCATGGCTCTATGCCCCTGGACCTCAGGGCCCCAACCCCTTCCCCTATTCTATCGCCATCGGACTCCCCCTTTTTTAGCGGTTAGCCTAGCCGGGCCTGAGCCATGATCCTGAACGATTCAACCCAAAGTTCCTGCGTTTGTCCTTCAGCCAATGCCCTACTACTCGACCAACGACCATACCAGTTAGTAACAGTCTGGCGAAATACCGGGTGTGCCAAAAAGTCGAAAGTTCATTTAGAGTCGGTCCCACTCTGCCGATGATGCGTCATTTTCGCATATTCTCATCGTTCAACCGTTGCCAATTTATTGTCCTTGACGCTGACGATATATATTGAATTGAAGTTTCCTCCTCTACTTTGATAGCAGGCTCGATCAATTTTTGTCGTCAGTGGGGATCATTCTTCACTCTTCTGGCAGATGTTTCGTCCTTTTGATCAAATATTTTTCATTTATGAAGGGAGAATCATTTTCTGGAATTAAAATAAAATTCTAGATAGAAAATACCAAAGTTGATACTCAAAAAGTACTACGCCCTTTACAAACAATTAAAAATTACAAAATCAATTTTATTTTTTAAAATAAGAACTTTTCCTTACTGGGAATTCTTTGTTTTAGGAATATTCATTTTTATTATGCTTCTACATTTTTTATTATGATTCATAGCATCGTTTAACATTATGTCACCTTATTATTAAAATAATAATTATTTGCAATCGTAGTGAAAGTGAATTACAACTGAAAACGAAATGTTACGAAATATTTTTGAGTTATTAGCAAATGATTTGATCAGGGATTTTTTATCGGAATACTCTGTGATATACTTCGAAGATTATCAGTTATTATAAGACGTTTGGTTTAGATTGCTGCAAGTTATAATCAGATAAAGTATTCTGAGTCTGAGGATTCTGATACAATAAATATTTTTACACTCTAAATTTAATTATTAATATTGTATAATGGATATTTTAGGCTGCAAGTTGTTAAAAAGGCTTTTTTAAAATACAACGCTTTTCAACTTTAGAATATTCCAAAATTAAACCGATTTAAAGTCTCGATAAAGCTTATTTTGATATTAAAAAAATGCAAAAAATGCCAGGAGGATTTTTAATAGATTTTGAACCTCTTTGGAATCGGAATGCTTTTATTCTAATTGATTTTAAAAATTTAAGGAAAAAATCATAAATTTATAATGATCAGAATTTCTTTTTCTGTTCCAGGAAAAAAATTCTTTTCTGAATTACAATGTATCCTGTATCCTGACTCTTCCTCCATATCAGCGTCAAGGCTATGGACGACTCCTTATCGACTTCAGTAAGTAAATATGTTAGTAAAATAAAATTCCAACAGTATAATTTCGAAATTCTAACTATAAATAAAAGTAGGTATCATTATTTATTTAAAAGAGCTATAATTACTCTCAATCTTTAAATATACAGAAGCAATCAAATTACTTATACAAAGTTGGCCCTTTTGACCGAATTCCTCCATGTTAACAAAATTAACTATAAGACTCGTTTTTGCTTTTGCGGTTTCTTTTTTGCGGTTTATGAAAGTTTCTTCAGTGAAATACTGGATGATGCAAACCAAGGGAAATAAATTTAGTCATATTAAACTAATAGCATTGAATTCAAGCCGCTACCCGAATTTTATTAAGTTTCAAATATCTTGAAAGAAAAAATTATCCTACATGTTTTGACAAACCTCTTTTTTAACCTAATGGAATTTATTTAGTAATATTCTTTCATTTGAAGTAGTTAACAGTTTATATTCACGATGAAGTTTTATTGTCAAGTAAATCTGAAAAAATAGAAGTTAGCGATTATTATGATATAATATCTTAGATTTTCAAGATGAAGGTAACTCGTCAAGGTTAATTAAAAGGTTACCTAATTCTTTAAATAATTTTTATAGATTTTGTAAAAGATTACGTAAGCAGTTTTCAGTTGAATATCCCCCCCCCCCAAGAATCTTACTAAAGACTTGAATTGACTCCACCCTTTCCCATAAAATGATGAATTATAAAAGATGTATTGGGTATTAAATTAATTTCTACAATATATAGGTTTTCATCATATACTTGGGATTATTTAAATAGAAATTTGAGACTCAATATTGCTTTCTTTGCTATATCGATTAAGAAATTAGAGTGGAACTGACATAAATCGAGTCTGAAGTAGATAATGCCGAGTAGTTTTTAATAGACGTGACCTCTGCAAAAATTCACGTTAGATTCATTTTTGTATTGACTTATAAAATCAATTTCCTATTTTATTTTTGTACTTTAAAGTTTTCTATGTAAATCTACTAATTCCACTAGTTTTTGTTCCATTCTTGATCTATTTTTTTTAACTGATTGATTTACGAACTAAATGAGTTAGTAGAAATTGAATTTCTACTTGCCGAATTAGAAGAAAATCAATAATTATTGGTAGACATAATTAATAAAACAATTGGTAAACAAGTTCCCCTCATTAAATGATCAGAAATGTACGAATTTAGATTTAGAAAGTCTATGGCCCAACCCTATATAATTCACCTACTCTAATATCTAGGTGACATCAAACATCGATTTTAACTCGACCTCGCTTGAACCCACGCTCCTCTGCTGAAAAATCCTCGAAACCCAAAATCATTCCGGCAGCCAGAATGCCAGATCGATCTCTCTTACATCAGACTGCAGTCTGCAGACTGCAGAGATTCGTGCTTCTAACTCTGTCGCATTGTTGTAGCATTGTGTAGAAGTAGAACCATTAAAAACTAGAGCGCCTGGAAAAAAGTCCTACAAAATCGCTCACCAAGCAGAGGCCAGCTTCTTCAAGCATCCAGTATCCACCCCCAAACAAAAAATGCAGGCTAGGGTTAGAGGTCGTGAGCCTACTTGAAATGCACCAGACTCTGGCTATAAAATGCCTTAATAATTAAAGGTAAGCTTTTTGCCGTGACGTCATTTTCATTGATGCCGACGTTGGGAGTCAGTGGGTGGTGCTCGACGAGACTCGCGTACTACAACTATACAGGGGTTGGAGTTGGGTTAGAGCTGTCGGGTTGGCTGCAGAGACTCTGCGAACGTTTACTCTGCCTTGTGCCTTTGTGTTCGTGAACCCAGCTTCGTTTGGCTGCTCCTGTATTTTCTCCCTTGGATGTATTGGTGGATATCAGGATGAGGTTTGCTAGAGTGGAGAGTGCGACGCCCGGCGTCTCGCCGCATCGATCGCCTCTGCAGTCCGTGTTCATGTTCCTGCGAGCAGTGCCGGAGGTACCCAACCTCACAACCCTCACAACCTGCAGATACTATGTTGGTAGTGATGGTGTTAGGGATGCGGTTCTCTGTGCGGCGTCGCTTCGAGCCTAGCGAAGGGATAGCGATCGCATGACCTCTCGTGACCTCTGCAAGGGTGGCGGCCTCCTCATCCTCATCCTCCTGGTTCCCATCCTCCAGATTCTGATCCTTCTGGTTCCCATCCTGCTGCGCCTCATCCTCCCACTCCTCATTCTCTGGTCTCCATCCTTCTCATTCTCATCCCCGAGTACCCATCCTTCTAACTCTCACCCTCCTGCTACCAGTTCTGAAATTCGCGAGGATTTAAAATTGCAGAATAGTCGCGATGTGACACGTTCTATAGTTTAGGAAAAGAGTAAGAATTTCAATAGTGATATAAACTTAAAGATGTACAGAATTTTACTGAATTCAGATCAATTCAACCACTATTGAATTCTGATTTACATCTTTTTTAGAATTGAATTCAATACGAGGAGACGGTGGCTCGGATTCGACCTTAAATTTCTGCCAGAGAAGAATCTACCTGGACCTCATCCTCTTGTTTTTGTCCTTCCGACTCCCCCTTGTCCTTCTCGGGGGTGAATTAGGGGTTTGAGGTACTCGCCGTTCTGTGACTGATCCTCGTCCAAAAGTCTACAAACTGAACGGGACTGGGTGTAATGAATGCGCTCAGCCTTGTCGAAGTAATCGCCTGAGAACTGATCTTTCTCTCGGTGTTTCCCTATCTGGTTTTCTCTCCTGGTTAGACTGAAGAGGCTGGATCTCCCTTGTTTCTTGCCCTTGCTTTTGCTCCTGATCTTCCCTCTCGATTTTGTCCCTTGGTTTCGGTTCCTCCTCCGTAGGTGGTTGTAGTTCTATAGAAGAGAGAAGGTTGTGAGTACTAGTGTGCCTCCTGCCCCTCTGAGCCTCACTGTCTCTCATCTTTTTCTCCTCTGCGTCTATCTGTCCTCGGAGTTTCTGCACCCTCGCCACCCCCGTCGAGCTCGTCTGTCGGAAGCTGGGCGGGAGAGGGTCGTTGAACCTCCCCGTGGTGGCTGGATTATAGTATATTCGACCCTGGATCGGTCAGGGAATGTCGAGGCGTCAGAACTCGAAGCGGTGATGCGATTTTTATCGAGAGGCTCTCCCTTCCTCTCTGGGGTTTGGTGATTTTTCATCGATGGAGCTTTAGCTCTACTGGCTTCTAATTTAATTTTTTTTTCCTAAAAAAATAAAGTATTTTAATTTAAGAGCAGATTTACAATTTCTATTTCGCGCTATGAACATCTCTAATTAAGTATTTCAGGGTTAAAATTTTGGAAGAAGTCTGGTCTGTGAAGAAAGTACCACGAATGATTTATGGAGTTGAAGCAAAATGAAAATCTGCAGTCCTGAAACCATGAACGGGGAACACCAGTAATTGGCAGAAACTCGAAACCTATAAGGGTCAAACGACTTCTGAGCAGCAAAGTAAAAAGTAAACAACAGGGAAGTTGAAGGATGTGAAATGGGCATTCTGATTGGCCTCAAGCCTGTGATTTGAAGTACCAGCTTCAGTAAATGGTTGTATACACGTGGTTAGAAACCCCTGGGGTCTTCTAGACCCCATTATATATTTTTCCTGACTTACGAGGTGGAAAGACCAATGACCATTCAACCAACTTCTGGATGCATTGACGTTTCAACCTTCGTCGCTTCGTCGGTCACTGACTTTGAAAATACTCAATAGATACAAGAAGGGAATTTAGAAAATTTCCTGTGAGTTTGTGAAACGGGGAGAGAAATTCCTCCTCGCACTTTGGAATTTATTCCCACCAACTTATGATTCCGAGAAATTCAGGAAGTGATTTTAGAATCCGATGGTACTTTTATCCATATTAAATATCAGCATCAGAATAATATTCCATCATTTTGAAAGCGGGATAAAAGCCATTTTCTGAAAAAGGATATTCTCAGCGAGATAAGTTCAGAGAATTTTTTATCGCGAGCATAAATCTGACTAAGTATACTGCTTTATTAGTCTCTTAACGAATTGAATATGATTCCACGTGCCAAATGAATCGGTTTATAGAAGCTAAAGGATTTTCTCGAGCGATAATAACTCGGCTGTAGGCTAATAGCCAAGAATACCATAATAGCAGTAGTAATAAATGAAATGAATGAAATCACTTTTCTTTTTTCTTTCACATTCCAGACAGAAAAAGTAATCTACAAATGTATCTCTCCATTCAAACCAGACACGAGACAGACAAGCTGTCACTACTGATCCTGGCTTTTCAGAAAGGATAGTCCCTCTGTATCCATCTATGGTCCTCTATGTTATCATTTAGATTCTTTGCTTTATTTTCAGGAGAATCAGGAGTCATAATTCTAATATATTCAGTGTGTTTCATCAATGTTTTAACACTCGTGAATGCATATTTCCCTTTAAATGGGCCTTAAATTATAGATATTTAGATTTCCTCTTCAAGATTAGTTTTGATTTAAAATTGCATTAAAAAACAAAAGAAAAATTTCAAATTCACCACCGAATTTATTTCTATTTAATTTAATTCAAGCTCTTCTTTGAGGCCTTTTTATTTATTTCAAAATGTATTCCTTGCTAAAATTAAAATATTGAAGCTGCAATTAATTGCGCATTTTTAAAAGAAATAACGGTTTTCTTTTTCTGTTCGCAGGTTACTTACTGACGAGGGTGGAAAAAAAGATAGGTTCCCCGGAGAAGCCGCTGTCTGACTTGGGTTTAATCTCTTATCGAAGTTACTGGAAAGACGTGCTACTGCAATATCTGTGCAACTTTGGAGGAAAGGAACTTTCCGTAAAAGGTACGTGTACAAAAAATGTAAAGCTTTTCCTCCTGATGCTTTCTACTTTTCTTATTTCGACTTTTTTTTTCTGGTTCCAGACATCAGCAAGGAGATGGCAATCGATTCCTACGACATAGTTAGCACCCTACAAGCCTTGGGGATGATGAAATACTGGAAGGGGAAGCACATTATTCTCAAAAAACAGGTGAGTCATTAAAAGAAATGAAAATGAATAAGTAATCGTTTTGAAATCAGGTCACTTACGATACTTTCAGTCTCTTTTTTTTTTTAATCAATTCAGTCACTTTTCGTTCAATCAATTAATTCATATTCATTAAATATGGATTATTAATATAAATATTAACTATTTAGTTACTTTTTGGATTAAAATTCATACAGGTCTCGAAAGTTGTGAAAATTTTAATAATAGTGTACTTAAAGTAGAATAGTAAGCCTTGTCACTGATGACAGTTCGATAAATCCAGAAAAGGTCATCTTTCCGTGCCCCAGGGTTTCAATTATCGTTCTTTTCAACTTGAACAAAATATGTTCGTTAGAAATTTAATTGTAATACAGGACATTTAATTTTTAGGCTTCTGGATTTATAAAATATTTTTTTTTTTTTCTCTCAAATACAAATATTTTATAAAGTCTACAAATTCTTTTTTCGACCTTGCAAATCTAAAAGTATTTTTAAATTGAAATTTATTAAATTCGAAGCTTTATTATGTTAAGCTGAATCTTTTGTAAGTGGAAAAGAAAGAAAAAGAAAAAGAGAGTGTTTAAAATGATTTCAGGATGTGATCGACGACTACAAGGAAAGGGTGAAGCGTCGGGGTCCTGTGTACAAAGAAATCGATCCCGAGTTTCTCAAATGGACCCCCTTTCAGACTCCCAAGACACCCTCTACCTCCAACTAACGTCTCAGAACCGCCATCACGGTCGAGGCCACCCCCTTCTTCTCCAAAGGAAACCATAAGCGTCGAGTAGCAGGTTTCAGATCGTTACTACTATATAAAAAATAAATACATTTCTCCTAGAATCTTTTCTTGAGAAGGTCTAGTGAAATTCGCAGAAATTATAGTTTCTCCATGTCTTTAATTTTTTTTATCGACATGGATAGGTACAAGTTCAGGAGAGATTTTTCTGATTTTTATAAAAATTGCTCATATTATAGTAGTTAATTTTTTTTTACACTGCAATTAAAGTAGATCAGTCCCATAAACTGAAAAATATTTTTTCAATTTGGTTAGCTTCAAAGCGAAAATTTTTCCTGGACTTAATAGATAGAAATTTTTAAATAATCAACAGAAGCAAGCTCACAGATTCGTCATCGAGACGAATCGAATCATTATACGTATTCTAGAAAAATTCGTCATTGTACGATAATTGTACAGTTTTAGATAATATGAATCACAAGATAGATTATTTTTAATTCTCTTTTTTATAAAATCGTGATAGATAATTGATTAGCGTCTTAATTGTCTTGTGAGTAAGACAATTTGTTAATTTATTTTACATGAGCGACGAGCATAAGAATTTAGTAGGATTCATTTTACTGAGATTTAGTACACATTACAAACGAATTTAGGGACATTTATCAAGTATTTAGATTAATAGTAAGCGGTTAGATAAATATGAATAGCTGGAGCCTTAAAATTTTATTTTATTTTTTATAGAGAATTATTTTAACGCCAACTTCATTATAATTTGTTGCAAAGATATTACAGTAATTTTTTAAAGATAAATTATTTATGTCGAACATCTCAATGAAATTATTTAACTATTTATGCGTATTGAAAAACGTTCGGCTCCGTTATTTGTATTTCTGAGCCGAAGTGGCCTTGAGATTTCGAATCGTGAAGGAAACGATTGCGAAGCGACACTACCTCGATGTAGTAATTTGATTTAGGAACGAGGTTGTTGCACTATTTTAGATTAAAATTAGACACTAATTTGTTTTATATATCTCACTTTAACGTGGACAGAAATTTAAAAAACGATTTCAAGTATTTTAATTTCCGTCTCAAAGAAACTGATTCTATTATGAATTTTAAAAATAAATGAATGCAACAACCTTGCTTGAGTAAGTTTAAAAAAGTTGAAAATGTCGATTTAAAATAAATGTACAAAATTCTTATCAATCAATTTGACGTTGATGGGTGTTTCACTAAATTTCGGTGTTTTTTTAAACTTTATTGTAAAAAGAAACAATAACGTAAGCTAATGTAGTTATACTGAGTACAAATAGCTTAATACTAATGCCTGTCGTTAGCTTTTACGTATATTAATTAAGAATAAAATAAGATTTATAAATAAATACAACGAAAGATGCTTCTGTTAATCTTTCATTATCAAAATGTCTTTCTGAATTCTACTTCTTATTCCCAACTATGTTGTAAATAGTCATACTAGTTAAATTAAAAAAATTCGAAAAAAATAATTGTGAAGAAAAATATTGTAATTGAGATTGAAAAAGTTTCAGGAATAGAATGAAGAAGAATATAATTTGCAGGAAAATAGCTGAATAATCGTTAACCTTCACTCGTTGTCCCCGAGAAGCTCATAATCGACAACGGAAATAGAATGCAGACTTGAGGAGCTCATGTAAATAGAAAGACAATTTACTTGAACCTTATTTTTTTCTCAGAATCAGCAAAGAAACGAGGAATATACAATATAACGAAAATATGTCTTAATTTTACAGGTAATAATTTTTAAGAAATAGTCTTGAAAACATTTTGAAAATAGATCTATGCTAAAAAGGTATGAATTGTTTAAACAAAATTTTAAAATATTGATATTCTGCCAAAATTGTGTCTCTGCAAGCACTTGAAAAATCTTAATTATGTAAGATTGTAAGGTGTAAGGATTCCTGAGCTGAGCACGAGAGGTAGTAGAACAATGTCGTGTGTGGTCAGCCAAATGGAAAACGCTGGTCGTGGGTGGCTAAGCACTAAGATCCTGAAACAGATGAACAGAATTGATCAAGTGTTTAATTGCATCAACCTCAAACATTTGATATACACCAACAATCTCCACTCCCAGAATAATATATTTCACCATGAAGAAAAAAAAATATCTGGATTCATTGCTTAAATTAATTTAAATCTTTGCATACGCAACTACGTAAATCAACACACTGACTCTTTTCATAAATTTCGTCTTATTTTATTATCTTCTCACAAATATTACTGTAATATGTAATTATTTTAGATCGTTAGCTTAATTAATTGAGAACCCTGAAATTATAATAAACAGAAACAGTCAAATAAACAAATTTCAAATTTGAGGTTGGAAACTCAGTTGATCAGTTTAGTTTAGCAAATTTCTTAGTTTAAACGGTTTTAACTAGTGCTCTCAAACAGGGCAGCCTGCGCGCGCAGATCTCGTTGGCTTCCTGTTGGAAAAATTCTGCAATTGGCTGTAATCTGGCGCACGATTCAAAATCGAATTAAATTAATTCGATTTTGAATTGCGCGCGTAAAATGTTGACCAACGGCAGAATTTCTCCAGCGGTAAGTCAAAACAATGCGCGCGCAGGCTGTCCCGTTTGAGAGCACTGGTTTTAACGTGTTTTTCGTGAGATCGAGATCGTTACTTTGGGCTCTGGGTTTTCTGTTATAAAATGATGAGATTTTTAGCGTTTTCGAGTCGATTGGAGTTGAATTTTTATTTCTAAATGGTCAGTGAACAATATTTTCCAAAAAATTCCGATAGTTAAGACATATTTGCGCTAATTGAATAATTTCTTATTTTCGACAATTTTGAACTCCATTTGCCATGGCAATAATTGCGGCGTAGGCATTGTTGAGATTGACAATTTCCCTATTGTGATTAAATTTCCGTGGAAAACCGGAGAAATTTCGCGTTCTGGTACATAAAATCGTGAGTGGAATAGCAGTGATTTCGTTTTAAAATAATTTTTCGGGTATTTCTAGTGACCGGTTTGATTCCAAAAGTTTCTGAAGCTTGAGCTTCTAAATAATTTTTCGTGCTCGAAACAAAGACACGATTTCAGAAACATTGGATGTTTGTTACAATCTGAATTACAACTCTTAGTTCTTGAAAAGTGGTAAGTAGAATTATAGCAAAGTTATGAATAATTTTTTAGATTTTTTTTTAAGCAAAGTTGAAATTTGCAAAAACGGTTAGAATTCTTAATAGGTTAGGAGCACAAATGTCTAATTGCATACTGCCAGGGGAAAAAATAGGATAAGTAATCAGCAACATTGTTTTTGAAAATTAAACAAGTTTTTGAGTATTTTTTCGGTATGAAACTTCCAATTTGGAAAAAAGGTTAGAATTGTTAAAATTTCCGAATTGATTAGCCAGGTCAGAATATTGTAAAACTGTTATGAAATATAATACATAATTCATAAATTGGGTAGAAAGTACATGCTGTACACTTTGCTAGTATTTAAATTGAATTGGTTTATTGGAGCAATTCATTTTATTACTAGTAATATATATTGTTTTTTATTAAATATTTCTTTTAATTTTTAGATTTGCAAAATTGGAAGCTGGACTTAGTAAAACTCCACCTGGACACCGTTTTTATCGTCACAACCAATTACTTCAGGGGAATTCCCCGAATGTAAGTCAAATTTTAATTTATTATTAAATAAATATTTTTTCTGAAGGAATATTTATTATGAAATCTACAAAAGTTGAATTGAATGGGGTACACTATTTCATAGAGGAAAACGTCCATCAATTGAAAAAATATATTTCTCGGCGACAAAAAATTTCTCATTGCTTCCTTTTTTCTTTTTATCGGCTTACTCTTGTCACCGTTTTGTCATGCTGCTGTCATTGAATGGCTTCTCTTAGAAAATCTGGGTGATGTGAATAAATGAACTGTAATATTAATCAAATAGAGACTGGAAAATTTTCACTCGTGTCAAGTAGGCGTGGTTTAGGGCATGACTGAAAAAATTGTGCATATGAAAATGAATCTATTTTCTGCTTCTGATTTAAAAAGTGATATTGTCTTTATTTCCGGAGTGAGTTCCATTAGCTGTTGAAACTTCCTGAGATCAATATGCAAATTTTATTAGTGACAGCTCGTGATACTGTCCCCTTGAGGAGATGTTATTTTCGTAGAGATTACTCTCTCAGTAAACATTGTTTGCTGAGTAACTATAGACCATCATCACCATGATCATCATCATTGTGCAGTACGGTCGTGTGCTTCTGGTATCGAGTGTGCTGTAGAGAAGCTGGTAGCATAGTGTCATGGTCTAATGGAATAATGACATTAGATAGGGTCGCGTGGCGAGAGAGAGGAGTTGCTACAACACAATTATTCGCCTCTTTGCACGCTTCCGATAGAAGCTATCAGGCGACAAAAATGATGCACCGTCGATGACCAGAAATTCTTTTTACATTATCTTCACTTCAGTCTTCTCGCCTCTCAACGAAGTGACACCAACGGTTTCTCATTGCTCGCATTTTATCCAAGATGATGATTGGCTCTGTTTTCTTCTTTCAAAACAGTAGTCTCGCCAGCTCGTCAAACAAGATCGAGTTCTTGCTTTATCATATTATTTGCATCCTTAGAGTCCACGATCGTAATTGACATTCCTAACAATTATATTCACTGAGGATTTATTAGAGATTCAATTCATTTATTGCTTTATATTATAGAGATTTTCTAATCAGAAACTATCTAATTATTTTAGTGAAGTTGAACTAAAAATTATATTTACCACATATGTACTAAGGATTGATAAATTTATCTTTGCTGACAAACATTTAGATTGTGCCTTTCTGTGAATTCGATAGCTGGAAAATTTAATTCTATTTTGTTTTCATTCGTCTTTCATTTCAAGTTTATTGCTTCTCTGTATATAGGTTTTTCGAGATTCCATATTACGTTGTGATTTCTATAACGGCCTGTCGCGAACTGGATAAAGTTCAAAAACAAAATACTGTATAAAATGATAAATACAATTGTTCCAATTTCATTCCCTCATATTTTAGTTGTCAGTTGCATCAATTCGAGCAAAAAAAAATTAATAATTTCGCGAAGATTTTATTATACAGGAAAGACCCACGTGGACGTGAATGATTTATGTATTTCAGCAGACTCTAAACTCGTGACTGTCATTATTCGTTACTTCGTTTAACCTTTCGTGTCATTGATATGTGGTCACAATTAATCAGATACTTGAATAACCATTTTTTTTCTCTTGTGTCTCCAGGATGAAATGATGATCTTTAAATGTACTTAAAAACCTATTACACCATAGAAATCCGACTATAAATAGGGATAAATTATTTTATTAATCATTAAGTACATGGTGTAACAATGGTGATAACAATACTGATAAATTATTTTTCAAATATTTTAATAGTATACAATAGTTCATACGTATAATTATCAGTATTCTAACAGTCGTCGTTACATGCAAATTCTTCAATGCAATTGAATGTTATATAAAACTTCAAGGGCAGTTTTTTTTACAGCTGTAAATATAACGGTAAATTTAGAAAAATGTTATTTTGCAAAATACTCTCTAAATCTGAATTAGTAAGAAGTTACTAATGAAATAGTGGCGATTCGTTTACTAATACACTTTAGTAAGCATTTTTACTATCAATTAGTTAAAAACTACTAATTCACAGTAAAATAGTACTAATTCATTTAGTAAGGCTCACTAATTGATTTAGTTACCGTTACTAAATGAATTACTACTTTTTTACTATGAATTAGTAGTTTTTAACTAATTGATAGTAAAAATGCTTACTAAAGTGTATTAGTAAACGAATCGCCACTATTTCATTAGTAACTTCTTACTATGTAATTCAGATTTAGAGAGCTTAACATCTTCTACACTTACGTAATTTAAAATTTAAATATTGAGTAATCTTTAACACCTCGGAACTATTTCAAAACTTTATAATAATTGAAAAATTTAGTGAAATGCCTATAATCTTAATGATTTTGTCATAAATTTCTGAAATTCCTCATTTTACCTCTGGAATTTGTTGAGATTGTTGAACGTAGTATACGGCACAGTCATATGAATTGCGCTCCAACAGGTGCCGGGTATCAATTCACCAGAGCACCTGATGAAGTACAATTAATATGCGGCCTCCTGGGACGATTTTTGATTTTTCATTGGTTGAATGCTCATTGTCTTCTCTGATAAATAGGTATTTATACCTATTTAACAGTCTCTCCTTTCGTTTGATTTTGCTGGGACTTTCCACTGTAGCCTTTTTCGCTTTTCTCTTCTCATCTTTGTTGAAAAATATTGATGGAATCGCATATTCGCAGCGCGCGCTACTTCTGGTACCTGACTGATTTTGAAATTTACAGCCGTAAGCACCGGAGTAGCGCGTGTTGCAAAAAGCTAAACGTTTATTCCTCTTCGATGTTCCTTTTATGTCAATCACGCTAGAAATTATTAATTCAACATGCAAGTTATGAAATATTACAAAATAGACGAACGTCAAAAATATATACAATTTTTATCGGATTAAATTTTACAATACACAATTCCAGAGAACGTAACTAATTGTATCTCCATTTTAGAGAATGATACCGTTACCTTTGTTATGAAATATTCGTTTCTCTTTCTGAATGCTAAATATGAATTCATGTCACGAATTTTATCACTTTCCGTCTTCCCAAAGAAGTTTCTTTTGCGTCCTTGTACGTGCCGCAATCGGCGTCTAATCGAATCAGCAAAACTTAAACCTAAACCCGTTTCAACATCTTCATCGAAGGACAAATAAATGCGAAAGTCTTTACAAGATTGACGAAACTATTTGCAAACTCTGCACGATTTTCAAATGTTACACGTCGTATACATAACAGCCACAATTTTAATCTCTATTTTATATTTATACTTATATATTTATCAATCAAATAAAAAAAGATCCGGATAGACGCCGACCTTGAAGTACTTTCTCTCTGAATAATACGAGTAAAAATCGCCTAATTAAGTTTTTCCAACTCACTTGCTAAACCAATTCTTAAACAAAAAACACTTCGAACCGCTTCTAATTTTACGGATAAATTATTTTAAATTAAAAATTCTTAACTAATAGAAAACTCTAGGAAATTGTGAGAATTTTGTAACGAATATTAGCAAATTTAGTACATATAAGTTTTTTTTTCAAGATCCGAACTTGTTGAAGGGCAGAGTTGGACTGAAGAGTAAACTGACACTGACTGCTATACAATGAGTAGCAACTAGGACTAGGACCCTGTAGATTAAACCTCGTTTTATATATTTGAATTGTCCTTCAAAGCGAGGTGGAGTTTAGGAGCAGATGCCTAACGTTTTTAAGCAAGTGAATGAATTTTTAAGCTACATACTTTCAGATGTTTAGTCATGACTTTCACGAGAAATTTAAGCTAAATAAATCTAAATTAGTTTACTAATTCACTTTAGTAAGCATTTTTAATATCAATTAATTAAAAACTACAAATTTACAGTAAAAAAAAACTACTAATTGATTTAATTACCTTTACAAAATGAATTAATAGTTTTTAACAAATTAATAGTAAAAATGCTTACTAAAGTTGGAAGGGGGTCAATTAAATTGGTGGAAAGGGGAATTTCTAATTTCTAAATACATACTTTTGGGAGAAGGCTAAAAAGTTTACAGATTAAAAAGTGACTCTAGAAATTTATAGGAAAACTATAATTTTCCTTTTACAGTCTCTTTTAATTATTCCATTCCATTTATAAATTATCCT
Source organism: Synergus gifuensis (assembly GCA_904066015.1). NCBI lineage: Eukaryota > Metazoa > Arthropoda > Insecta > Hymenoptera > Cynipidae > Synergus > Synergus gifuensis. The sequence continues at coordinate 134,409 of CAJFCO010000137.1, forward strand.
CTCAATTTCCACGTGAGGAGAGTCTTTCTTTTGTATAATTAAGAAAGTATTGCAAGAGTATAAAAAAAGTAAAGTAATGTACAAAAAGAAATAATGAACTTTAATCATAAAATAATGAAGTCTTAGTTAAAATACCCTGACCTTTAGTAAAAGGAACGTCTGTCTTAATTGCAAAATTGTTGGTGACATTTCTTGATAAGATAAACGTCTTCATTGTCGTACAAGACGTGGGAAAATAGCTCATTGTTACTATCGTTGACACAGGCTTTAACTTATCAGAAAATACATAATGAGCTTAATGCTACATTTCACACGACTTATACGATAAACAAGATTTATAGGAAAGTACATATAATAATTTGCTAGAAGCAATAAGAGAAATTTGAGTATTAATGCAAAAATAAAAATAGAAGACTCAGGAGAGGAAATCAAAAATTGATACAAGAGAATCCAAGGTAATAAATCGTGGAAAAGAGCTGTTGGAAATAAAAGGATGAAGAAATCTAATTAGAGAGCGCGAAGATTGAAAGGGGTCCTTATCTCGAGATATATTGCAATGTCACTCATCATCATTGACTCATCACCGTAGACGCTGTTATTTTTATAATAAATGGATTTGCAAGACGACGAGTCTATTCTCAGAGTATGGAGTGATCAGGGGCGGTTGATCATTGGTTGTCTCTCTTTCTTGCTCATTAAGATCATGGAGAAAACAATTGACGATTGTCATCATGTCTCGCTTGCTCTCATTTGTTTACATTTACGGTTTTTAATGAGCAAGAAGGACAGACAACCAATGATTCGTTGTCCCTGGTAGAGATCGGAGCTGGGAATGTCTGATGAGAATTCTTCCACGCATTTAGTTTCACCGGAAATGCGTGGTAACATACGTAGGTGCTCGATCGATATCCGTTAAGAAACTTCCTGTAGAAGAGACGGTGAGTCAAGCTCTCGGGTTCTTAGAAGGTGTCTGAACGCCTTGCGAATCTATCAGTTCGAGAAAGAGGGACGTAACTCGCTTTTCAAAGAATAATTACTCCTACATGAGTGAGTGTGTGAGTCATGAATAAGGAGTTTAGTTGCCAGTTAGCAGATGGTACATGAAGAGTTGAAATTTGGATGATAGGCTGGAAAAAAAATAAACAAGCCTGTTTTGGAAAGCCTTCAAATTTTAGCAAATCTAAATTTCTAAGTGTGGTCCAACTTTCCCTAACCTTTTGCAGATTTTCCAGGCTAGTGGATAGAAGTATCTATAATGCGAAACTAGACTAACAGGATTTACGCTAAGGACAGTAGCATTGATTATCAAAACTAGAACCGCATGATTTAGGGCGGGTCGCGGTCCACCTTCTGGTAAATTTTACCTGCGAGCCAAATCCATATATCACACTCTAATTTATCCGGCAGTTAAAATATAGAAGGCGGAACCACCCAACCCTAAAACCATTCAATTGCTTCATTGTTCATTCTACCAATTCAACGATAAATTGACTTTCATAATATTGGCACTCTGAAATACACTTATCTAACATTCTATAAAAATTGTACAATTGTGCAATGATTTATTAAGCTGCAAGCAGTGTCAACATTTTAAGAATTCATATGAATTCATTTCTCTTTACTTTGAGGATGAGGAAATACTCTGGAAGTTTGGTTTACAATCCGTTACTATAAAATTGATCTTGTACCCTGCATACATTGTTTCGGGTTTATATAGCTATTGGCCATTCATATCCGCTCTAAATTGCGTCTCTGAATTGGAACGTTTTATAGATCAATTAATACCATTAAATGTCGAGTAATCTGAATAATTCTGAAATTTTCACCCCAAGCTCATTCTAAAATCACATGAATTTTAGACAAGGTCACAAATTAGAGATACAAGATTGGGTCGAGTGTCGCGTGGCAGTCGTTGACTGTAGCAAGAGAGAAATTGGCATAAAATCAAGCAACTCAAAACTCTTCTTGGAGATTCTATTTTTAGATCACCGCAATGCAGTTCACAGGATGCAGCTGACGCGTGCGTTCGTCGAATCGTGCAAAAGTTAAAAAAAAAAAAAAAGAAAAGAATAAAGAACAGAGAATGGGAATGGAAGCAGAATACTGCAAGGGAAAGAGTGGGGAGGATGAAATGGAGGGAGAAGAACGAAGAGAGAAGAAGGGGGCCTCAAGGAAGACGAATGGGGATTATGCTAAAAGTCAAGTGTTGGGCCCCGACTGCATTGCTAATCATTTTCGCCGGAAATTCCAGACCAGTTGATCTGACATTCCTTTTCTCCTTTCGGAATATTCGCACAATGATTGGATTATCTGCGAAAATCCTAAAACTGGCCTTTAGAATGAATTAGACTCTGGATATAGAGTTGAAAGATCTCTTCTAATTTCAAGAAATTGCTACTCTAAGTAATTAGATGTTAAAGTGCAAAAACATCAATCTTCTTAATCTCAATCTCCAAAAATATCGATGAGACTGAAAAATTTAATACACAGAAGCACACAATTTAAATTTCAAAATCAACTATTGATCAGTCACCCTAATTGATTAGACGAGCTGTTCTATTTACGAAGCAATTTATTCCCGTTTTGGCGACATGAAGCTATTTCCACAGAATATCCGAGGGAGTGAAAAATCAGCAGAAATGTGCTAAAAATAGAAGTGCCTCCGTCCTCTCTTTATAGTGCTCCGACCACTGCCTCCACCTCCACTCGACCAGTTCAGGGACCACCTGAGTCAAGTTCAGCGGGCTTCTTTCAACATGTTTGTGATACAGATTCACACAGATGCATAATGCCACATGTACACCACGAGTTGGAACCCTGAACCCTGGAGATTAAAGACTTTGAAAGGTCGTCTCTCTGAAAGCGAGTAGCAGCGAGTCTGCATGAAGCATGAAGGAATTAAGTTAATGGCATGTTAATGGCAAAGTATAGGTACCTGGTTGTGGGAGCTGCAACTGGCTCTTTCACTTAGGTTCGCTTCCTCGAAGCGCTTTGGTGTTTCGTTCTTTACATGATAAGGTATTATTTGAGTAGCTTATCTACCTCGAACACCAAGCTGAGCTTTCAGGTTTATTTTCTCTGCGGTACAAACAGAAGAAAAGTTGTGTCTTGCTGGCTGAATCCACCCAGGAATTCCTGTGATTCAAAAGCATATGTTGGTTGCAACCAATTAAAACATGGTTCGCTAATAGGAATCCGCACTCACAATACCCACACCACCAATGAAACGCAGTCACAGCAATAAGCGAATCAAGGCATCCACATAGTTTGACTTTTCGTCTCTCGACTCAAATTTTATTGTCTAGTTAGGGGTCTTTAAATGTTGGCACCAAATCATCCGCGTCAAACTGAAAAGATCATTGAAGACGATTCAAGAGACATTGCACTGGTTCTTTTAATATTCAAGGGGTATAATAAGAGACGGGGAAAATAAAGGAGACCGGCCGGCGCCAATGAGATAGAGGAACGTCCACCGATGAAGATTGTTCCCCGATCTCACGAATTTCAAGGACGTCTCCGCAGAATCGGCTTCAAGGCAAAGGAAGAAAGAGAAAGAAATGGTAGAGAAAGAGTACGCGATCTCCACTGACGTCATAGCGAGTCGCATACCATTTCCGTTCGCTTTGTCCACCGTTTATTATCATGCAGCCAACCATGATCCTAAAGTGTGCCCCGGGTCCTGCAGACTCGAGACCATGACGTCGTCGTCGTGTTGAAAAGGCGTTCGACCGCCACACCCGTCACGCCAAATTTACATTGCAACGTTCTGTGACCTCGCCAGGGACGATGAACGTGTCGCGACACGATATTTCATCATTTTCCCTTTTCCTCACGTCTTCAGAATATGCTAAAATTCGCCAGAAAATTTTTCTTCAGACGTTTACATCTGCCAAAACTGCATTGCACTTCCCACCAAAGACAATTTTGGGTAACTACACTATAATTTTAGATCGGGAACAATTCCTCAGTCCAACAGTTACTTAGCTTCAGGACTTCAGGATATGAAGACATCGCTAATTATCCGTTGCTGATGAAGATTGGCAGCATATGTTATCCTCTTGGTATTACTCCCCAGTCAGAACATTTCTTATTCATACCGTATTCCGGATAACATAATGGAAATAATACACGCAATTATGAACGTTTTGTAGCCAACCTAGTTCCAAGTAATGCGAATCGATTCCTGTGTGGTAGGCCACGCAAATTCTATCAAATGCGACATAGTTTTATACCATTTTTTCACCCAATGAAACCCTGGTACGAGTCGAAGGAAGAACAAATGAAGAGATAAAATCTCCGTGATACAATTCACTGATAGGTGAACAATGGAACCTGTGAGCACGTTCATTCAGAAGCGTGTTCAGTTCACCCACTTTTTCCCTCTCATTATAAACATGTAATCAAATTATCATCTCACGTGCGTAATTTAATTATACGAAAGCGCTGTGAAACAAATTTAGCGGACAACTAATTTCACACTCGGTGGATTTCGCTGTATCAGATCATGGTCATAGCCTTAATTTGAAAGGACGCAGGGTTTAAATAGTCATATTGGAAATTATCATGCATAAAGTGAGATGTCTACGAATCTGAAAATGTGACGCTGACGAAAAACGCTCACTGAATAAAAAATACTGCATAACAAGTCATTCTGACTTCATAATCTCAAAGAGCGAATACTATAACAATAATTGAAGAAATACACAAAATGAAAAACATAAAACGATAAGATTTAGTAGCTCGAAATAATACATCGGATTATAAGAAGTCACGTTTCACCGATTGCATTTCTGGAAACGCAAACTTCTCGTGCCAAGAAACGATTAGGGTTGTAAAATTTCATGAAACTTTGGCCCAATGAAAAGTTTCATAAAACTTTGGGGGTCTCGTGAAACATTTCAATGTTTCAAATATGGCGGCGGGAAAATTCAAAATATGCACCAAATGCCTTCTTTGAGACATTTCTAAGTGTTTATATAACAATTTAACACTTTTCTTCAACGCATTCACAAATATCATAGTTTTACTAAAGAAATACTAAATAATATTCCAAAACAAGTTTAAATTTGCAGCACCGTCGACAGCTGATCTGCTTTCCGCGCATGCGCAATTAGAAGTTCCCCTCCTTTCCCCCTAAAGTTTCATGAAACAATGAAACTTTGACAGTGAAACATTTGAAAGTTTCAAGTGAAAGTTTCAATGTTTCAATGAAACGTTTCATTGTTCACAACACTAGAAACGATTCCGTGATGCGGTTAATGGCACGGGAATTCGAATATTACACCGACATTCCAATTAAAACATGGACCAAAGGAACTGACGCTAAATAACCTGTGCCCTCGACTTTGCAAGTATTTTCCGTAGCGCCTTCAAGATTCCTTGCGGAGAGATGATAGAAGTTGCGAATTTCATATTCGAGCCACTCGTACTTGTCTCGCATTCCGAGGAAAGTCAGACATGCGGACAGCCTTAAGACCGCCTTTTACGCAAACGAACCTTCACCACTCTCTATGAATTATTCGTATCGATTACGACATCTCAAGCTCGGTAATTCAAGTTATTCAACGAGTCAATTCTCCGTAAGGGAGGTCGGGGTTAAATGTTACACTGGCTTGTATTACATCATTTCAAGAATTAGGGGAACTAAATCTTGTGGTTTCAGAATCTTTATTCTTCAAAATTAAACACGGAAAATAGTAATTTTTTTCTTTGACCGAAAATAGTAGGATTTTTAAATGCACAAACATCTCTTAATTGAAATAATACCATGATTTTACGTTAAATATACAGAAAAATGTATGCTTTATTGGTTCAATATTGCCCAAGAACATTGAGGGAAGGTTAAAAATCAAATATAGTTTAATATACTGTGCAGTAGTTTTTTTCTGTTATGTTGCTGCAAACTTGCCCTAACTTCTCAATGCAATATTCCCAAACTTGCATCGCGAACTTTCAGGAAATATTCAGGGAATTTTTTGTGGCATCTGGGTAATAATATAATGAAAATAATAATAATAATAATAATTGCGCCGTCCCTCGTCTTGAATACATGACTTTGGGAATAACAATCACCCTCCTAGACCCACCTTCTTTCATAAATATTCTTCCCTCCACCCTTAGATGAACCCCAACCCATCCTAGAACCGTTCTGAACTAGAAGAGAAGAAAACCGTATCTCGTGACCCCGATCTCCTCCGTCTCGCTCGTCTCACGACTGTTTCGCCATGACCTTGAAACCGTTGACTAGGAGCGATTCGCGAAAACTGAGTAGTTGAGTTGAGCCGCATGGTTAAGCGAAAGGCGAAAATATTCGTTGGTGACCGAGGGGCGTCTGGGGCGTCTGGGCCGTCTGTTAATGGATGAAATGGAAGAGATATACCGTGACGAGGAGGGACCCCGCGGTAAAGGGGGAAACAGGGTGAAGGGGGCTCAGACAGAGGCGGGGCACGTCGCAGGGGCCCCGTGGGGGAGGGAGCGCCTAGCAACAGGCCTGACGGCAGCCGAGCAGAGCAGCGTGATTAAATAAAACTGGCGTCGAGCACGGCGACCCACCAGGCGTTGACATCAGTACACGCATATGAGTCTTACACGTACCCCTAACACCAACATCGTTCACCAACACATTAGTGACGATTCTGGTGAACTACTATGTATTACTATATAGCGAAAAAGATCGTGTGCGAATGCCTGGCGAAGCCCTGCGAATATTAGCGAAGACGCACGACCCACACTCATTCCCAGCTCACATGACTAACCGGCTAGCCGGCCGCAGAGTTGCCAGACGTACGGTAATTACCGTATTTGTACGGTAATTTGGAGGAATATACGGTGTACGGTCACCGTACAAAAAAGTACGGTACTTCTACGAAATTGTACGATAATTTCGAGAAAATGTACGGTAATTTTTATTTTTTGTGTAACACAATTTTTTTACCAAGGCGAGTGCGGAATTACTGGGGGAAATATTCCATATGATTCGAATTATTGCGCGGGAGGAAGGATCTGAACAACTAATCTTCCATTTATTTGGAATGAGGACCTAAAAAAAAAAGGTCATTCCGCAACCACTATGTGCGAAAATTTCGTAATTGGCGTACGGTACGCGTACGGTATTTTTGATGGGGCTCTTACGGTAATTTTGTTGGGCAAATCTGGCAACGTTGGCCGGCCGGCAAATCTAACCTTGCTCAGTTGCTCACACATGTCCTCAAAATGTATTAGGCCTGTCTCAATAATAAACCCTTGAAAAGGTAGTTCTCTGAAGCAAGTAATTGAAAGAGGGCTACAAAAAATCTCTGACCATGACCTAAACTCTGAAACGAATTGGGAGTATGTTGGCTCTTGAAATTTTTATTGTAGTCACATTTGCAGAATTATGAGACAATAAAGACAAAATAGGCCAATAGACTCGCTTCATCCATTGTACTTGTCGCTCTGTAACAATTATTTTGCTTGGTTAGGAGCTCCATTGAAAATATTGCATTCTAATGTACGGCCTTGATATCAGTCTATTGACCTAGAAAACTTGCCGCTAAGACCAGGTGATTTACCTCTGTTTTCATGAAACGAGGGTAAATTGCCTTGTTTTTGGGAAAACTATTTATTTAGAGTGAACGTATATATTGTAGATGAAATTGACGCTTTGACTTTCCCATCTTCAAGTATAAGAAATTGACCCAGACCCTCAGTCACTCGTATGTATTTTGCGTTTTAGGACAAATTGAAGCAATGAGAATCTCTTGTAGTAGAATGCAATCTCTTTGATGTAATCGTTCTTTAATGATATCACTTCTAGTTTTTTGAATCGCCATGAGAGAACAAAAGAGTGCTGTTATTTTCGTTATCGCTTCGAATATTTTAAGTTCAGTCCTCACTTATATCATTTACATGTGACAACAAGGTATTAAAAAGTGTCATAACAGTTTTACATAACAACTTCTACTGAGAAATCTTTTTATTTCTTTGTTTTACTAGGGTTAATAATCTTCCAAATTAATTTAGAAGATTTTCTATGCTCACATAATTAACTCATTCTGATTACTTCATTCAGATTTAACTAAAATATCAAAAACTGATCAAAACATTCCCGGTATTTTAATTTCTGGTTAAAGCGCAAAAGCCTTTCATAGAAATTACAACATTGTTTGCTCTTTGTAGAATGTACTGAATCATTGTAGTATCAATGTTTAGAGTACATTGTTCAACTTTATGGTCATTGTTTCAACAATTTCAGCCCGCTGTTCAAGAAATATTTTATGAATTCACGGACCATTCATTTGCAACAGTTTATTGCAAAGTCTATGGTAGAAAATGTTGACCACATCAAGTTTTAATCGTTTATTCTTCTCTTTTCTTCTCTTAATAATAGCTAACCCTTGATCCACAACTCGAAATATTAATTTAATAAAAGGGCCTAACTTATCCCGCATATATCGGCCATTAGGGATCAAATCCCAGCAATGAGGGTATTCTGAAGTATATGTATGCTAAAGTTGTAACTCTAGATAGTCTATAAATACGGGTACAAGGAAAAAAAAATCTTATCCTTGAATGATGTAGCGAAAACGTAGACTTACGTAAAAAGACGAGTGATTTCAGAAATAAGCGAATGAGAGTATCCAAATGAATAGATTTGAAATGCTAAAAGAAACAACTTATTATATTCTGATTCAGAGCGTATTGTGTCGGATGAAGAAGCTTAAATCTTGAAGTAATTAACAAAGGGTGTACATATACCAAAATGTACCTTAAGAAACGATACTGATCCGAATAATTTAAAGTCGAAATCTCAACGGAAAAGTTTCTTCGAAGTATTCCAGCAAATTACTTATCTACACGGATTTTTATTCATGCTCTCTAAATAAAAAGCAATAAGTTATTCAACAAAGAGATAGGAAGCACTGTTTGTTGAAAGTTAAACAAAGACATGTGTTATACAATTTTCTTTGTAGGTTTTCAAAGTCACATTCATCAGCTGACTCAACATTTAAAAATGACTACCTATTCGTGAATTCTAGAAACATATTTTTTCATATTTTTTCTCAGAACCTATATGTATTCTCTATCTTATAAATATCCACATAAATGTTGCTAATTGGGGAAAATGAGGAACTTTTTTTATTATGATTACTGAATCTGAAAGGCATTAAAGAATGGAAAAAAGTGGGTTATCAAAAGCATTAAAGGGGTTGGAAGTCTAGACAGGATAAGTAACAGAAGGGAGATAAAGTATTAGTTCAATATGTACAGTAGATAGACGTCCATAAAAATGGACGTAGGGTTCACCACTAACTCAGAACCTATATCAAAATTGGGATAGGATAGTCTTATCTTTCCTCAAAGACAGGAATCAAGTCTGAGAAGAACAATCCACAAATGACAATTAACACTTCAATATCTCTTAATAAAAGTTCTAGATTTTGACTGAAGTTTTAAATATCACATCCGCAATTACACTCGACTAATTTCAATGAATGACTATGATGATATGATAAGGATTTATCAGGTCTAAAAAGTAATTAAATTCTTATCTACCTTCCTCAAGAAAAATTATATGCGAGATATCAGACTTTCATGGCCGTTTTCATCAACGCTGAATAAGTTGATTTAAAGGCTTAAATGACTGCCCATTTACATATGCATATTGAGATCGGCCCTCTCTCTTCGATTAGATTACTGAACATATATACAACATTGACTTCTGGTCTTCTCTGAAAACTCTTGCAAATTGATGTAGTGGAAAGAAATCTAAAAATAATTTCAACTCAAATACAAGCTACATATATTATATAGTTTGCAAATTGGATTCAAACAGTTTTTCAACTTATGTTGGTGATAGTCCTGCGTCAGAAAAGCGTGACTAAAATTCCATTATACACTGAAGTTCTGTTCAACTTTATGACCATGAAGTATAGACATAAGGAGACCAAAGTCCTGTACATGGACTTCACGCAAAATAAGAATATTTTTCGGGAAGTTCAGGCGTGTGTACTTCCCGAAAAATGTTCTTATTTTGCGTTACATTACTTTGGTCTCCTTATGTCTATACTCCATGTTTATGACGTATACTCATACGCGAAGTCAAAAGATCCCCACTACACGTACAAGTAGTTCATGCATTCTGATGAGAGTTCCACCAACCGTGATGCTCGGACACATCCTGTGATTTCACCTTCTGCCTCCGAGGTTGTTTAATGCGTTGGTGAACGATTTGCGATATTTTAAGGACTGCTATTGCTAGATCTCTATCAGAAACAATGTTTGACGAGTAATTTTATAAACATAAATTTAATCTTAAACTTTTCAAAAAATCCTAAATGTGAGATGCAAGAAAATCCAGAAATATACTTTCTATCTTAAATAAGTGGTGCCATCTGCTTTAAGGTTGGCAGTAGATATGTTTCTCATATGAGTTTAGAATGATAAGCACACATGAGTAATCATACATCTGCAAAACTTAACATCGTTTGGAGAGCTGATTCGTCATAATAATGAGCAGAACTTCCCTATGACGTATTGGGACAAAACGAGCGATAGCACTTGTGATTGAGTAAATTGGACTGCATATATTTGAAGAGATATTTTCTCCAGTGTGATTGCAGAAAGAAAAATTATCAATTCGTGTAAGGTTATTTTCCAATAAAGAGTTTAAAAATAATGTTGGCAGTTTTTTCTACTTAATCTTTAACAGGATTTATAGAAGTTGATTTCGTAATAAATATCGCGATGCAAGAAACCTGTTGTAGGTCAAGGTAATCCGTATAATTGTAGGAAATTTTTAGGGCGTATGCGAAAGAAATTGAGACTTCAAAAGCACTAGAGATCTCACGCCTCGTTTAGTAGGAGCATTGGCCTCGAGGTAATAAAGCTAGACGTGGTTCAAACGAGGGTGGGGGAAGTTAGTGGGACGATCGTGATGATGACGGTTTTAGGTTAATCGAAATGGATTTCCTATTAAGGAGCGTTTAATAAGACAGATATATATATATATACTTTGAAAGTTCTTTGGTAGGATCAATATTTTCTTGCAACATTCTAAGACAATTATTAAGAGAGAATCAAGATTTTTTGCGAAAAATTAATAATAAAATCGATTAAAATAAAGCAATTATTTTTTAAAAATATTTTTTATTAAGCGTATTCATGCTCTTATTATAATCTGTATATAAAAATATGTATACGTTAGACTAGTATCTATAAAATTTAGAATTTTATGCGAGTAGCAGTAGCAGACGACTTTTATTCCACATAGAAGGGCGTAACATGCACTTTAAAAGTTTAAATGGCAAAAAGCAATATCAAGTTCTATTCGGGACGAATAAATACTTTCCCGTGATTCGTATATACATAAAACGAGTGTCGTTAAAAATGTATCGAGTATTCAAGAATGAATATAGCTGAGCAAGTTTATGTATACATGTATAGCATATTGTGGAGTGTATAAATTATATTTAAGTGAACATTTTCAGCTGATGAAAATGAAATATTCACAAGATATGCACCGTCTTCGTAGTATTTTTTATAGTGATCAACTGATCAGTATCCTCCTCCATAAAAGTGGATATGGCCTTAAATAGTATAGTAATCGCAGTCCATCAAAGATTATAATGCAGCGGTTTTTTTTTATCTTGGATAATGCGGGTGATAATCAGTATCTTCTTCCGCAAAAAGGGATGAAACCTTTGATAATAATATAGCTTTTGGTACCAAAGAATGGCTTTCTGATTTTTTGTATATCTTCAGTAATATACTCTACCAAAATAGCTTCATCTTAGGTAGTATAGTATTCAGTTTCCGACAATACATTGTATTCGGTAGTATTTTTTGTAATGATCAGTGTAATGATTTTGTAATGATCTCCCCCAAAAATGGATAAATTCATTTACGTTATAGTTTTAGCCATTTGTCGAAGAATGATTTATAATGCTATATCTTCCGTCTTATATATGTATTTTCAATTATGGTATAATTATACAGGATGTTAAAGTGTCTAATATCCAAGCATCCTAGATATGGTATCTTTCCCAAAGTTTGAAAAAGAGATATTAATCTTGAAGATCCATTTTGGTAGGCGTAACAGAGAATGATCTTCAACTGTTTTATCTTCGGTTTCGAAAGTTCGTGTCACAATGCCACTTATGATTGAACTATTAGAACCCTATTACTATCTATCCAAGAAGGATATCTAATCTTGACATATCTTCGGTAGCATAATAGTTTGTTCTACTACAAAAGTGAGTACATACATTCGTTTAAAGTACAGAATTATGCCTACCTTCTAAAGAATATCTTGCTTCTTTCAGTAGTATTTTTTTATAATGGTTTAATGTCTATCTGACCCACAATTATAGATTTAGTTGTGGTGTGAATGTACCTAATATCCTCGGTAGTTTGTTCACAATAATCCGAGCAATAATCCGGAAATTTAGTTCTTTGTCTGCACACTTGTTAAACAATATTGACGTATAATCAGAAAACAGAAAGACGTAACCATATTATCTTCATTGATATTGTGTACTTTAACAGCAGAATTACTGCATACACGTATTAGCGTTTATTTTACTCTTTTTTACTTGGAACCCTGATACCCTTTTAAATAATGAAATAACAAGGATCAGCTCACAAACTCACAAGATAATTATTACTCATACAAAATAGGCAGCTTTCTACAAAGAGGGCTCATTATCTTGGATAGTAAAATAATGATCAGTACCCTCAGCCGTACTAGACAAATTCTGGACTATAATTTAATTTTATGAAGACTGTATCTAACTAACTTAGACCTATGGAATCTACACCTGATCAGGTATCGGCAAACAAGTTTTACAGCATAATATACAATTCTTTCTGTTTGTTGTATATTGTCAAAATAACATAAATTCTATATTTGGATGTACAATAAAGATAATAATGAAATCACGAGGAGTAATGGTAGGAAAAAATCTCAATTCCCCGAGGAATGTATTGTTCGCACAGCTGGTTCGAGAATTTAACGTTGGTAGTTCATCTGCGTATGGAAATTCTAGTTGACTTTCCACATGGTTTATACAGTGAAATTTCCACATGGATTTCTAATAGAGTTTCCGTAGAACACTTTTCGTAGAATCTTTCCACGTGGGCTGAAGGTCTTCACTTCTCGTAGACATCTATATGCTTTTTTGTCTACCAGCTACCTGACAAAGTACGACAGCTTGGTGTAGATGTGCGCATATGAATGTGAACGTGAATTCACATACAAACTTGCACATACATACACAACTTCGAATCCATTTGGTGCTTCGTCTATATGGAGAACAAAGGGCAAGTTGGGGCAGGGAATGAAAGAGGGCGACAAGAAAGATTTCCGTTCAGACGTTTTCTTAAGAAAATATCCTTCGAAAAGTTCCCTCACCTTTTCATCAGCCGGCATCGAAATGTGTAAATATGAATGGATCTGCTTCTGATTTATTCGATCCAATCTATTTTTTCCTTTCATAATATGCATGACTCATTTCACGGACATTTTGATAAATGAGTTCAAGGAATTTGGATTCCTGAAAACTCTTTACAAAAGGTGTATCAAGAATTTTTCATAGAAGTACAGTAAATCCGAGACCAAATCAACTTTGATCAAGTTTCTCTTCAGTGACCAATCAAATGGTACTTTCAGTAGTGGTTTAGTATATTTTTATAGTTGGAAAACGACCCTAATATTGTCAGAAAAAAAATTACATTTAACGACATAATGACACAGACAGAAATTAGCAGGCAGTGAAGTGGTAAGTTATTATAATTAGCATTACAACACGTTTCTGTAACGTGCTACTTCATTTCACTGTCAATCATATAGCAATTCAACTGAAATTATGTATCTTTATACTTTGGGAATGCACAACTTTGAAAATACACATGGGCAAATTGTAGATTGTGAATTTCGCAAACTAGTTGCGTAATATTTGGGAAATGAAAGAGCGTAGCAAAATTGCTGAAACGGAAGTATACATCGTATATCGCATTAAAAACAAATATCATTCAAGCGTCCAAAAAAAACAGACCATAAGCCTTACGTACCCCAAATTTTTCAAAAGCTTCTGTGACATGGAAAAGAAATTAAATAATTGGAATTATAGAAAAACAGACACAAGAGCAGGGAAGTTCCTTTCCCGGCGTGATTTTGTATTTGGAATTTTTATTGTAGTTTTATACAACCTAATAAATGACCCGCCGAAGTGGCAACCTCCCCGCGGATTTGGAATTCATCTCATCCAATATCATCCTAGTCCTAAACAATTCACCAAAAATTCTCTAAATCGTGAGATCAAAATTTAATTGTTGATAATAAGTCATCTCAATGTAAAAGACATCCCAAAAAGTTTTATCACTCTAGCTCATTTGGAACTCACCCCCATATAATTCCTTAAAACGGTAAATTTTTGGTGAATATGGGGTGAGTTCCAAATGAGCTAGAGGGATGAAACTTCTTTGGGTGCCTTTGGACATTGAAAAGTTGTATTATCAGCAATAAAATTTTGACCCTACGAATTAGGGTAGTTTTTCGGACTAAGGAAATATATAGGGTGAGTTCCAAATGAATTAGGGGGATGAAAGTTTTTGGAGCTTTGAAAAGACGTGTTATCAGCAGTAAAATTTTGACTCAATGAATTAAGTTAATTTTGGCAAATTTTTGAATTTTAAGGAATAAAATAAGATGAGTTCCAAATTCGCAGAGGGATCGAAGCTTTTGTGGTTTATTGTAAACTTTGCAAATTGCAAATTTATTGCAAAAATGATTTTTTTTCTTATTCCGTCCCTGGTCCCAGGACGGACGAATCTAGTGCTTGAAAAAAAAACTCGGCTCCCTACGTGCCTCAAAAATAGATTTCGCAAAAGGCCTGTCTCCGCTCAAGAGTCGAAAGTCTGCTACGTCGCGTCGTCACGATTATCTGCGGCAGTAAAAACGCAAAAGTCATTACATTCTACACACACTACAGTCTACAGTCTTGCGCAGATGTCTGCAAACTATGAATAAAACTCTGCCTCATTGCAAAAAACCAGCTTCAGGCCATTTCATAAATCAATACAAAAAGAAACTAATTTTAGTGAAGAAAGTAAGCAATTACTGTTAATTATACATTTACAAAATAGCAGCAATTAGCAATAATTCAGTTTCATTGAAAAGTAAATGCGTACTTTACTTTCTAAATTTTTTTTTTCACCTTGCGATTCGATTCCTGTAGCAGAAATTTGAAAATCAAAATTTGCAAAGTGAATGGATTAATCAATCCGAAAACCGTTAGACGTTACCTTCTCGAACACGTGCTCGCCTTTCCACAGAATAGAGGTTAGGAAATGCCGGTTGCAGTATCTGAATTTCCAGGTCTCTTTATCGAGTTGTTCCAGGTCTTTCCATCCACAAAATTATCCACCATAACTTTCGGATTCACTTGCAGACATTTCTGGAACTGTTGAAGCCAAACACTCGAGACACAATAACCGGCGAATTCTACTTTGATTCTGGAACAAATGATTCCGAGTTCTGATTAGTCGATCAGAACATTTCGGTTACACTTAAAAATTTCTCTCTCTCATTTCTGGTCAAGAATTAAAAGACAGTAATTCACTTTTGATTCTGATTAAAGGTTGAGATTCCCACTTTTAGACGATGTAAACGTTAATTGTAATTTAGGAGCAACGATCGCCCGTGGCACGTTCGAAATTTGAATGCGTTCCAACGGCCGCAGAACACCATCTCTTTTTTTGCATTTCTATTTTAATCTCTTCACAGAAAAAGAACAAACTTTATTTCGGACTAAGAAAATCAGTCTTACGGAAAATTAGGTCTCATTTAACATATTTTACATTTATAAATGAAAATTATCACACGATAGAAACTACCCATTTTACCGGTCCTTTAGAGAGTTTATTAACACAAGAGATTAAAAAATGAAAATAAAAGCAATATTTTGATGATCTGGAGGGATGAAAAAGGAGAAATTGAAAATGGCGCATTTGAACACGTCACCAAACACTCGACCGTTAACTCTCGCGAAAAGGACTCTGATTCATAACGCAAGATACGTGGGTAGAACACTCTTGAGAAACGTGATTTGAGAGATAAAAGTCGACCGGTAAAATTCAAGATAGATTAGTAAAGATTGTTGGTAATTTTCAAGGAAAAAGATAAAAAAAAAATGGGAATTTATTTCAAAAGTTGTGCGAATTTCGGTTGTCAACGAGAGTTGATTTTAAGACGAGACGAGGGAGTGCGAAGAGAAAATACCTCTTTCACGAGCGGCCGGCGACGAACTGGCCGATTGGCCGTTGCTCAGGCCGCAAAACCGTCACCTTGTGCCGCGAGTCGCGAGCCGCGAGTCTGCTACTAACCTGTACTAACCGTCCTGCGGTGTAGGACGAGTCTCGCCGATCCTGCACGAGCTGAGACGATTCGGATCGGGAACGCCCGAATTCGAGCGGAAGCTTATGCGGTTCTGGCCGCACATTGGCGCCGCGATACCAAGAATCGCTGAACCGAATGGAACCGCTTTGTACCTTCCGCTCTGTATGTCTGTGCCATCATCGGAAATTCCTAGCAATCTGCACACGCCGGTCAAACCTTTGGAATTCGTAATTTTGCACGAACAAACCAATATTCGCTTGTTTAATTAAAATTTTTCTTGACTTGATGTTCAAATGTGTTAGATAAATGAACGTATCATATTTTGAAACTGAATCAAGGTGGCCAATGGACAGGGAAAACCCGAAAATGACAGTGAATTTTTGTTGAACAGGGATTTAATAAATTTTTTTAATCCTGTGAAATACTCAGAAATTCCTGGAAAATCTCTGGCATATTAGAGATTGAGGAAAGTCATCAAATTCCTGAAACAAAGAATTTGCCTTCTGTGACGCATCTTTTTTAATCAGGTGTCTTGGGAGTCACGCACAAAGAATAACTCAAAATTCACTAAATAAATGAATCCAGATAAACATAAGGAATCTATATATTCTCAAAATAGAACTTTATATTTGAACGTCAGCCAGGACTAAGAGAAAGCAAAAATTATAAAGAAAATTAAAGGAAAAAGAACAAAGCTAGGTCTAATAATTGATAAAAGAGAAGAAGTGTTGATTTTAGCAAAAATATCAGTCTTTATTAGGAAATCAAAATGGGCGGATTAAATCTAATTTTGTGATGTATAGCAAATCTGCCACATCAGTGCAAACACTACTGACATTGATTTTTAAGATAAAGCACGAATTCAACGACATACACGTTAACATATAGAGTATAGGGTAGCAAATGTTTTTAATAAAAACGTATATCAAAATTGAAATAGATGTGAGATGTTAAAAATAATTAATACATACGATAGAGATTTAATTCTTTCATATATGACGAAACTTGATTTGTTCATATTGAAAGGATTTTATTAGTTGCTAAGCGATGCAATGTAATATACATCAATCTCTAGACAAGAAGGCATACTTTCCTTTTTACTTGCACATATTTCTTTACGAAATACTTGCACAATATGACGAAACCCCTAATCACCTAACATCTGCGACATGCTATCAAAATACGATAAAAAATAAACAACCATGAAGAAATTCAAACAATGGAAAATAAAACTTTCAACAATTGTTGAAAAACGTTCAAAATTTTCCTTCAGTTGCACTTTGTATGCCAAACATGATTCTTTATGGTCTGTCTGATGGCTCAACTCAGGGTTGCTTAATTATTATTATTTTTTTTTTTGCTTTTTTTTATTCTGATTATGGCGCCAGGTGCTTTTAATGCTGCGGGTATTGCATGGTCTCTACGCGATTCCCTCTTGAAATTGATGGTCACTAGCTTATCGCTGATTAAATCTCTCTGAATAGTATGCGAAAAAAGGCTTAACGGTTTTACGTTAGTACTCGCACGTTGAATATGGATCTCGCCTTGAATTGCAGAACTGGCTCACAAATTTATAAGCACTTTATTGTGTCCTCATTATTGCATCCACGATAATGAACCGTAAAATATAATGCAATTTACACATCAGTCGAGTCATGTTGGCTTCCTTAATTGTGCCTAATCATGAACTCTTTTTTTAAACGAACAAAAAAAATCTATCTCGTTACAGGTTTGGGTCTGTTTTGTAATTCGCTAACTCGTAAAAGGGCCCTCATCCAATGTGCGAAAAGTGATAAATTATACTTGGGCGGTTTTTTGACGAGGATTCATATATAATGGCCGGTTTTAATATCTGCAAGGTTTACATATTCTTCTGTGATAATATGTTTAAACACTATTAGAGCTATATTCTCTAAGTAATAATTTGAATAGGCAGAATTAAATATTAGAATTGCGTAACGAGACAAAACGAGACTCAATCGGAATTTAAGAAACAAAACGGTGTTAATTACGGCACTGAAGTAGATAATTGATAGAAGAAGATAAGATTGACACCTTCACTCATTATAGTCACAAGAGGGAATCGCATTGATCTTCCATGCCTGGCTGGCAGACAAAGAATTCCTTTGTGTAGTCAGTAGTTGGTTAGGATTTGTACTTTTTAAAGTAAAAAATCTCGTGTAGCCTGCCCTATTAGCGAGTTTTCAAGGAGAGTGAACTTGGTTTTATTGTGCTACTCGGAACGCAGTTCGTTCCCCTTTGACGTAAAATACTTTAACGTTAACAACTCAGCCGCCATTCAAATTCCTCTGTGCATTACTTCCACTTGCAAACTTAATCAAGTCACGATACTGAAAATACGTCGGTTTGCGTGCATCAAATACCGTTGTCCACTGAGAACTTGTTTCAGCGATTCACTCAATTATCGCTCGTCATGGCAAAATATATATATACATGTATATACAAGCATCTGCAGATACTTTTAAAAAAATCTTCAGTCCATGAAATCTTTCTCAGAAACACTCAGTTTGTCCCAATATCAAATAAATTTTAAAGTTCATTTCATTGCAAGATTGCAAGTGCAAACAGTATTTCCAAAGAATCTAAAGCAATTTAATTTTATAATAATAATAACTCTATTTTGCGTAATATTTTAATTAACTAGAGAGTTTTAAGTGAATTATATAAATGAGGTTTAACCTAAGCTCACGAATATTAATTGAATTAGTCCCTTGTGTAATACAATTAAATTAGATTCACCCCATTGACCCTAATCTTCTTATTAAAACAATTAACTAAGTACCTGTCTTAAAAAACTCATTTACAAGTCCCAGCATTGTTCAATTTTTAAAACTCAAAATATTGTAACAGAAATCTGCAGGGTCTTTTTCGTCACAGCACCCCATTACGTTATGCACAGTCAAGCAAGAAGCCACCAAAATTTAATGGCTGATATATTGCCTCTTGTATAGAATTTTTCAGAGAGACTTTCATACGTTTTACGTTGGCAAAGATAAAGCGGAAAGATAAAAAGTCCAACTACAATCATATCATTTTCTTTTCAAACGACCTTTTAATGACTTCCTAAAAAGACACAATTACATTCTGATTTTTTATCGTTATTGCTAGTTTTTAACCTTCAATTTCCTTTAGCTTTGAATTAAATTGAAGTAGAAATTTCATTGTGGCAGAATGAACTCAAGTCATAGTAACTATTAAATTCATTATCGACTGATGGTGACTTAAGTACCAACCATTTATTATGTATATTAGAAATTTTGTAGTGAGAGTATGACTATAATCACTATACGGCCGTATTTCCAGTCCCTTCAAAAATTTATTCTTCTATTTTACATAGTAATTTTTTTTTATTAATTCCATTTCATTTATATTGATCTTAAGGGCGTCGGAACGTGACCTCAAAATTATAGTGCAAAACGGCGTTATTTTTAGTTTAGTCGTCGAGGTATTGACGGAGGAGTTTTTCGAAATTCTGAAAATTTACAAAATGGTGGTCTTTTTCCCGAAATTCAATCTTTTTCATGCATTTTTTCACTTGATCCGTGCAATACAGATATCAATATCTTTCTTAGTTCTTCCAAAAAAAATGTCTAAAAAATCGTTCGAAATGTGGACGTCATTACGTGAATTTCTTAAAACTTCCAAATCGGGAATGGCCAAAAATAAAATTCACAATACTGTACTATCAATTTCAATTGACGCTATAATGTATCTCAATTTTGCTACTTTTACATGATTCAAATTGTAAGATATCCCCCCCACCCCCTCAAAGTACATAAATGTAAAATATCTTTTAAATAATTCAATAACGATGGTGATTTCCGGCGAAGCTCGATCGTGCCGGTTTACTTGTGATTTCTTGGGGCGTTAAAAATAATGCTTCCTTAGCATAGACAACGTCGCCGACGGGCGTTGTCTGCGAAGTCTGAAGGTTGAAGCGATACACTGAAAAAATTCTGGCACACCATTTGTCCCTTAGAGACAACAGTAGCGCCAAACACTGTGGCAAATGTTGTACCTCCGTAAGGGGCAGCATATGTCCCTTTTTGGGATAGCATATATACGCACTTTTACCGTACGAATGCTGACCCTATTCTAGTGGGGATAATATTTGCCCCTACTTTCGCGCACCTGTACGCCCGACTTGCTCCAAATCTGTAGTGCAAACGGTATACTTTAGGTGGTGCATCCGGTGTGCCAAAATTTTTTCAGTGTAAGAGCCTAATCACTTCTCGGGTGAAACCGTAGGGTCAGAGCTCCGACTAGACTTGAGGGAAAGGAACAGAGGCAATAAAAGGGACTTTGTAAGGTGTGTTCCCTTGACTTTATACAGTTTTATCTGGATTCGACGTTCAATTTGAAACCCAGGTGGGCATTGTTCAATGTATGAGTATTTTCTGCAGATCATGAATCGAGAAAGAATAAGGAATAAGAGAAGAAAGAATATGAAGGCGAAGGAGGGAGGATTAGATGAACTGAAAGTGGACGAAAGAGCAAGACATGAACGAGAGGAAGAGGAAATCCGCGACGGAGAGTCGATAGTGGGAGGAAGAGCTTAGCAGACAGAAAGAGATGGAAAAAGAGAAAGAAAGTGAGAGAGAAAAAGAGACAGGGGGAGAAAATCTTGAAGGAGAAAGAGATACATATATTCTCTTAAAGGCAGAAAAGGATAGATATGAAATAAGGGAAAGATAGAGGATGAGAGAGAGAGAGAGAGAGAGAGAGAATTGGAGAGAGAAAACAGGGTCCTTCACCCGAACGAATAGCTCGCCAGCCGCCAGCTTGCATTTTGCCCGGCAGTCTGGTCTGCAGCCTGACCGCTTGTCTGGCTGCTCATAGGGCACTACTTTATCTACTGGTGAGACTGATGATGTACACGATGTGGACTTGTATATAATTACAAGTTATGCCATTATGCCTGACGAAATTGGCGGCAAAAGTCAAGAGACATGGAAAAAAATGCTAAAGCAGGAAAATGCCTCTATACAGGCGATCGCAATCTTTATATTACATTAATTAAAAGCTTTAACTGTTTCCCCGACTATTTATATTAAGTTCATACACCGTGAACTCGTCATGAATATCTGACTTGATTATTTCAATTTTAATGAAGTTGTCATGTCAGAAAATGTAGATTATCTTCCCCAACCCTCTTTTTCAGGAAGTTTGTTGCTTTTGATTTAAAATGACAAGCTGGATTTCATTAATAAAAGATCAGTTTTTTCTTTGGAATAGGGATTATTAATTAAATATAAGCAGAGAATTTGAAATTACAGATAATAAGCAAGTTGCAAGTTTAACCCTCAAAGCCCACACTTTCAGAAAGTTACGTAAAACCCACACATGGGTATTTTTCATCCGGCAAAGCTTTGGAAGCTTCTATTTCCTGCTTAAATTAATTAATTTGAGTGATTTTTTTTTCAATCAACAGGAAATTTAGTCTGGAAGACGAAAAAAATATTTATTTTTTATTTTATTTAACAGCAACAAATTTATTTACAAAAAAACCAAATGAAAATTTTCGTTTTTTTTCGAAAATTCAATCAAATCGCTGGGTATATCGTACCCAGTGTGGACTTTGAGGGTTAATTTTATTTTTCAGTAGGCAAAAAGTAAGATGAAATGTCATTAGATTTATAATTTTTTCTTTCGTACTGCTGCTTCACGTATAACACGATCCGAGTCGATTTTCTTATGTGCAAAACAGGATGGCTGGTTTTTTAAAAGCAGATGTGACGGGTTCTGCATCCCAGCGACTCGTTTGACATGGAATCTAGGTTATGGGGAACTGGTCTTCCAAAAAGAACAGCAAGGTTGCAGAGTAACAAGTATAAACTGCACTGACTCGACAAGAATGTCTTTATGAACGCGATCCTTTATCTTTTATACATACAATTGACTTTGAATAATCAGTACCTTTGCTGGTATTTCAACAGCATACTTTCTAATAGGATTTATAATAGATATTAGGTATATATCCTGAGGTTCTGATTACACAAATTCCTCAAAAGTTATCCTCTTATTTATAAATTTCAACCTATGCAAGATTCAATTGCAATAGACAAGTGTGCTTTCCGATGGCAAAATCGAATCATCGGTAGCGGAATCGCATTTTTTACAAAGCATATTTACAACATTTTCCTTTTACTCTGGGTTTATCATTCTCCGAGTATATAGAATCCTTGGAGTGCAAGACACACGTGCGAGGCACTGGAAATGCATTTGTCTTTAATGTGCTACATTCTACAGTCTATACAGTCAGCGATACATATGGAACCTGCCCTCCCAGGGCCAGTCATGCGATAGGATAGACTAAACGCAATATTATTCCGCCCTATATGTGTGAAATACACATTTATTTTCTCCCTGCATTTGCCTCAGTGTATTGTATTCAACACTTGACATTTATTTCATCGCGCGATACAGACGGTGTTTGTAAATCAGGGACCGTGTAAATATGCCGGTCCCGTTAGCACATGGTCGAGAGATGCAAAAACTTTATAAACTCGTGTAAAAATGAAATACTTCAACTCGCTTTTACAGTTTCGTATACCTCACTTATAATTTATCAAGCCTGCCGGATAAATAGTCGTACATCAAGTGCGGTGGATAAAAATTTTTTAGCATTTTTAGTGGAGGAGGAAAATGTTGAAAACAACTGAAAGTCCTTTAAAACTTTTGAAAATTGATGTAGTACTTCGTTATCTTATATGAAATCCATTCAAATCCACTATGAAAATATATTCCTTCTACTTTTTATAAAACCCTTTCTTTACTGCACCCAATAATCCAATTTATTCCTCTCCCATTACATAACTTACATACTATATGCACTTACTTTTGTCTATTATACACATATAACTTTCCTTTCTTATATCACTTTTATCCACTCATATCTTATGATCCTTTATTTTACTTCTATACATACATGGAACAACTCTATGGTTGTCACAACCACATCTGGTTGTGGTAACTATTATGGAATAGTTGTTATAATCAAATCAAAATCCAAAAATTGTAATCAAATCTGGTAATTTTTAATGGTAACCACGATTGAAGCACCCCGTGTAGAAATTTAAATCCGGGCACTACCAGGTCCTGATAAGGTT
>CAJFCO010000137.1:168371-183275 GCA_904066015.1 Synergus gifuensis
TTCTCTGGTTGTCACATCCATACAGTTTTTTCCGTGTACAACAATTATTATGGGTTTTTACATTTTAAAAAATAGTTCACTACAAAGAACATAAACGAGGAGACTGCCCTATTTTTTTACTATAAAAACTGTTTTAAAAAAACCGGGTAATCTGAATTTTCTCCCAAAAGAAAAAAATGTTCAAAAACACGCCCGAAATACGGCCGTTATACAGGTGGACCCCCTTAAGTGTTTGTTGCACTAAAAATTTTTTTTTAATATAATCGCCTTTTTATTCTTACATTAAAGTTGTAATCTCTTTATTTTTCTTATATTAGAGAAAAAAACTCTGTACTGTCGTTTTGTCAATAATTAAGCCTGTACACGCCCACTTTTCTCAGCCACGCCCATTGATTAATTAATCATAATTTTGATGACAAGTAAAGTTGATTATTTGCTAATTTTCTTCTTGTTAGTCGATCGAACCCCTTTTTTCATTCTCTCACCTCGAAAACTAAAAAAATTCTCCTACTTCCGGAGTTCCCCTCCCAGTGTCCTAACCTTCACCTAGGATAAAGTTGAACGTCCTTCAATTTGATTTTTTATCACCCCTTCGGTTATCAAACTTGATTTGTTCATATACGATCAGATTTGAATCCATTGCTGAATGCACTCTGATAGACAACGGACAATGACTCGTTGCTGGGGCAACCAGACAGCCAGACTGCCGTCTGCCGATTCGGCCCTTGGCGGGGTTGTTCGTTGTTTAGGGGAAGATGTATAGGGGGTGGGAGATTATTAAGCATTGTGGGGGTAACTTACGAGCGGCGGGGTAACTTGGGGTAACTCGAGACAAGTTGAGGAGGGATGAGACCACGAGACTGCACGAAGGAGTCGCACCATGGAGAGAGAGATGGTCATGGACCGTAGACGATGGATAAAGGGGTCGGTGGGGGTAGAGAGAGGAATACGTAAAGGGGAGGAGGCAGGGGATACATGGGCGATGATAACCAACGACGGAAGGATTGCACGAACCTAACGGTTGATGTTAAGGGGTGTCAGGGGTAGCCGGGAAAGACGAAAGCGAGGTCAGTTATCTGCCACGCCCGACGCGACGCTCGACGTCGAATTCGACGCAACGCGCTCATTCCGGCGCACCGCAATGCACTTTCAACGCCACTGCATGATACCACTGCGTATCACTGCATTGATAATACATACATACATATTACTGTTTTACCCCTCTTTTTCTATATAGGAAAGTATAAGCTCTAGAATGTCTAACCCTATAATTTATGAATCACTTTAATCGGTAAGATGAATGACCTAGATTATTCGGTAACCTTGACGATTTTTCTAATTATACCGCAAATTTATGTAAGGGGAGAGAAAAATGAGTATGCCCTTAAAAAATTGGACATTTTTTTAGTCTTCAAACTGAAGTGAAAAAAATATTGACACTGAATGAATTTGGAATTGAAAAATTATGAACGATTTGAAATTGATAATGTTCAAGATTGAATCATAATTATTAGTTTAGAGATAGGATAATTTATTCCAGGTTGAATGAATTTAGAATTGAATGATTCCGCAACATAAATTCTTCATGGAATGATGAATAGATTTCAAAGTTAAAGTCATTAAATTTTTAAGACCCGAAAGTAATTGCATATATTAATAACAGACAATGCCTCCTCCCGTGGGAGAGATCATTTTCTGGCGCTTTATACATCGCGCACTCTGCATTTTTTTTCATTTACGTTTACACGGAGGAAAAAAATTAGAATTTTGTAAATAATACATAATAATACTTTGTAAATAATCAATCAGTTATGAATTGACTTTTTTAGACAGTTGAAAATGCCAATTTTGGAAGACCGTCGTTTAAAATGGATTTAAATTGACCAATCGAATTTCTTAGAAAAGGCATTATCAAAAAATATAAATTCTAATGCACTTTCTAAATAGCATTCCTATTTGCTGTTGCAGGTATGGAAGCAAAATGAAAGCACGTTCGAACTAAGCAGTTCTAGAGTAAATTTGGCACGTGTTGCTGCAGAGAAGTAAGGTAAGTCCTACAAAAGCAGGATCTTGAAAGGATTTCTTTCATGCACTCTCCTCCTTTTAATAGAACACTAAGAACTCCTTTTACAGAAAAGAAAATGCTACAAATGAACCTAACATTTTTTGGAAAATGTTATAAAACTAATATAGGGAATCAGAGAAAAAGTAGAAAATAGGAGCAAGGTTTTGAAGCCTGATGTGATGTAATTAAAAAAATTCGTAAGCGTTTAAATTATCGAAGCAATTTTATTCATAAAGTAGTTTAATCTTCAAAATTGCAAATGACATGACAATACAAAAAATCGGAGAATAATTAAAAAACAATTTTTTTAGTTGAATTTATATTAAACATTTTGTAAAATACTAACTACCTCATACATACTTCAATATCTATAGAAGTCTTTTATGTCTTCCAATTCAGAAAATGATGTATGTACTCGCAGATTTCCTATATAAGTTCTGTTTCATTATTCATTTTCTTTTTCGTTTGTAGAATATTAGGCATTTTAAGAATTATTAAAATTTCTTTTGCTGCATTTTCTTCGGAACTTTCTTGTTAAAACCGGTCCTGCAGACTTTGACATTATCATACGTGACTCTTATCGT
This sequence comes from Synergus gifuensis, assembly GCA_904066015.1. NCBI lineage: Eukaryota > Metazoa > Arthropoda > Insecta > Hymenoptera > Cynipidae > Synergus > Synergus gifuensis. The sequence goes on from CAJFCO010000137.1 coordinate 171,021, forward strand.
AAATTCGTGTGGATTACATCCAACCATTTTATCCCCAACACAATCATATACATATTGGTAAAGACTTTATTTTTTGCGGCGAATTCTTGGAGTTCAAAAATTGATGACTTAATACGAAGTTTAAGCATTTCAATTTAAATTGTTAAAAAATAGTATTTCTTTTTTTCAAATTCTAGCATTCGACAATATTGAAAAAACATTTTTCATATAATTATATTAGAAGCCTTTGAATTATGCCTTCCAGTAAGAGATAGAACACCTATTTTTTTTTTACAATAATTTCCTCATCAGTATTGTAAATATTGTTTAGCCCTGTTTCTTTTAACGTAAATTAATACCAAAAGAGTGAAAAAAGGGGGAAGAAAGGAATAGTTCAAAGCATTTATAATAACCGATTTTTTATTTAAAATTTAACATATAACAATATATAACTAAAAATTATAAAATCATTCTTAATTCACTGCGTCAATTTCTATATAATAATTTTAATTAAAAAAAATAATAATAAATAAAAATAAACGCTGCTTAAACTTAATTTTCTAATACTTCAGTTAACTTCTCAGGAGATGGAATATTTTTTTCTAGTTCACCAGTTATGCCTACAATATTTAGCATATTTCTAGCTGCATTCGTTGTTGCTTCATCTTTATTATTTCCAATTGCAAAGGCTGTTTTGTCTTCACACGTTACTTTTATTTTATATCCTCTTTCATGATTATCGTCAACAGTCTCATATATCGGTATCGTCCTTCCACGTTTCACCATGAATTCTTCGAGTAAAGAAATTGGCGAATTATTAGACCTTTTCTGAAATTAGGAACATATCTTTAAGTATAACATCAAAAATGTAAAATCATAGATGATATTAAATGGATCAAAGAAGTAAAGTAAAAAATAATAGTGATGATCGTTCTTCATACATACTCTACTTTTATTCACATTTTTCTCTGCTTCTTTGCAACAAGAATCCTTTTGTAAAAGGGCCAAAATTTCTTTTGCTGCATTTTCCTTTGCCACTTTTTTGCTTGGTCCAGTTCCACTGGCTGTGAGATTGCAACACATGACTCTGATCATGAATTCACGTAAATTGGGTCCAATCGATTTATTTTCAGTGTTCTCATATGTTGGTAGCATTTGTTTAGTTTTTATCATAAGTTCTTGGAGTTGTGAAATTGCTGACTTATTTGTTTTCTAAAATTAAAGGTAGATTTTATAGAGTTAAAAAATGTCAAAATTTTTAAACTAATACATATTCGTAGTTCTACATCTTAAAAAAGCCATACGTACATCATCAGACGCGTTAGTAGTCTTTACGTTTTTCAATTCATTGTCAGTAAACAATGCTGCACTCAGTTTTTGTACAACTTTTTCTCTTTCTGTTTCTTTTGAACAAGGATTCATTTTCATAATTGTCAACATTTCTTTTGCGGCATTTTCTTTTGCTACTCTTTTACTAGAGCCACTTCCACAGGCTATGGCATCATCACACGTGACTTTAATCGTAAAACGAGGTGTATTTTCAAGAACTGATCCCTCAATACAATCATATTTTGGTAAAGATTTTCTATTTTTCGTCAACAATTCTTGAAGTTCACAAATTGCTGACTTTCTTTTCTGAAATTAGGGATAGTTTAGAAAAAATTATAATTATATTTTTTCCTAAATTCAATTTGGAAATTATTAAATGAGAGAAGAACATTTTTGCATACATACTTCGTGTCCAGAACTATCAACATTATCAGCTCCTAATGTTTCGTTTGAACTAGAAGGAATTTTAAAATTTGTCAACATTTTTCTTGCGGCATTTTCCTTTGCTACTTTCTTGGTAGAACCAGTCCCACAGGCTGTGAAATTATCACACGTAACTTTTATCGTAAATTCATGTACATTGTTTTCAACAATTTTATCCTCAATACAATCATAGGTCGGCAATGCCTTTTTATGTTTCACCATGAGTTCTTGAAGTTCACAAATGGACGATTTATTCATTTTCTGTAATAACATTTTGTCACTTCTAGAATAATTATTATGTATTAAATTGAAGAGACTTGTAGCGAGTACAAAGTAAAATAATAAAAATACAATTACAGATGCAACTTTTTATTAGCCAGAACGATATTTGATTTAGGTGTTCCGCTAATTACATATAAAATATTAGAACTGATGAGATGGAATTTTAGACATTTTTTGCTTTCTCTTTTAGTCTTAACAATTTTTTATTTTGTCACTGATTGTCCATTTTCATTCGTTTATATTTTATTGCCGATTTTAGTTTCAACATTTTATGCAATTATGTTTGGCAATTAAAAAAAAAAATAATGTTTCCATTTAAAAGAGTATCATTCAAGTATTTTTTTGAATTGAATATTTTTCCTTTCTTGATTCGAAGAATAAATTTACAATTTTTACATGATATATTATTTTTCTCAGAGTGAAACTGCCGTTTATGAAATTGGCAGAGGAATTATTACTTGCATTACAAACGTTATATGTAATTTGGGATTGTTAATTCGAGACCATAATCTGTCAAGCTCTGGTGAAGCACAAAAGCGAGCAGACAGAATGATATATAGGGCTCATCTTAAAAAAGGAAGACCTTACTCAGAGTGATGTCATGGTAAGAAAAAGAAAGGCAGAATTTAAAAGTTTGGTACGACCGGATGTGGTTTCGCAAACGTAAATTTTTTCAATGAGAGGGATATCCAGGTTAATATCGGTCATTGAAATACTCGCTTCACCTTCATAAGTTTTATGCTTTTAATTAAAAATAATAGAGATATTAAAAAGATTCTTCGATTGGCCTACATATATAGCAGTCTGAATATCCAATTTATTTTCTACTCAGCATTGTTCTTTTCTCTATTGCGTATTTTTTTTTTTACATCTAAGTGAAAATTGCGAGGTGTCAATATTTAATTTTCACTCGTGGTTGTAAATCAGATTCCATTAAAAATTAATAAAATACAATAAATGTAGACGAAACCTTTCATTTCACAACGAACATTTCAATTCATAAAACAAAATATTTTGTACAATAAATAAGTAATACAAAATTATTATGTTTTTAGAATTTTAGGTTTGACTTAAGAAAATTCAAAATCTTCCAAAATGAACCTATTAATTCAATTCAAAAAGAAACTTCAAGACAATGCACCTTTATTTTTATATGTTTAATTTGAATAAATATTTTTTTAAAAAATGTTTGGTCTTGAAATTAAGATCTTAGAATCAAATTGGTCTAACTTTATTAAATATAAATAGACTTGCAGTGCGATTTAATTTGACATCTATGTATGTACTTATGAAAATCACATGATTAGGAAGTGCTTTATTTTGACGACGTCAGGATTCGTCGAGTTACAAGAGACGATATCTTGAAGGTGTCGCGCATCGACTTACGCCTACTCGTTACATATAAAAAATTTCTTTGTTATAGAAACCGATTCTTTGGTCGCGAAGTCGGTCTCCCTGTGAGTCATATAAAAGCAGCAACGGGATCTGTGACTCAGAATGCGAACTTGCGAACAACGTCCTTTACTAAGAACATTTTTCGGACAACTTTTCTCAGGATTATATGGTAGTATGTACTTTACTTGAGAATTATTAAAACTTTAAAATAAAATATGGGAACGTAAATGAAAAGAAAATCGCTTTGAAAACGAAATCGAAAAAATCCCTTAAAACATGGAAAACATTTTCCTAAAATATTAAAATTGAACCCTACAAAAAATTGGCCAACAAATTTTCTAAATCTTATATCTTCTCACAACTTCAATTTTTTATGACTCGCATCTCGTATTCAATTCTGTGGGATTTATTGTTTTTGCATATCTTCGGTAACGTTTCAAGTAAGATGTTGTTTTCAAATACTCCTCTAATATTCACAAGAGCATTTTTTCTAAAACAGAAATAATTAAAAACGGTTGAATTTATCCCTTTGGTTTAGAGTCCAATTAAGAAACAAAATTGTCTTTACCACAATATAAAAAAAAATCTATATAGTGATTACACTTTTACAATGCAAAAGAATATAAGGGACAAAATGTTAATTTTACAGGAGAGTGAAAAAACGTGTATAATCGAATTCACAATTCAAAAAAAAAAATAAAAGTCCGCTTCTGAGCTTAAGTAATATTATTATTTATTATTAAGCATTTTTGACACAAAATTTTCGAAAATTTGTCCCTTATTCCCTTTTGCATTGCAACGATTGCGACCCTTCAATTGCCTTCAATTTCAAGACAATTATGGAAAAAAGGACCTGACAAAAGGACAAAAGATAGAAAACATTTAGTATTAAATAATCGATTACGAAATAAGATTCAACTCTTTTTCGTAATTGAGAGGATAATAGAATACACTGATTACTGAATAAAATTAGATTTGATAAGGATAATCATTAATGAAATTCAAAATGCCGGTAATCCGTAATGCTAAAACGAAAACAGTGCAAAATCGACATAACCTCTAACCATCTGTGCTGTGCTCCCGGCATGCAACATGACATTCAGGCTTCTTATAATTTATAATTATACTAATGAATTTCCGGCTCACCTTGTGGAAGAAAGATTTCTCCCCAGTTGTTACACATGTACACGATGGTCGTTATAATTTTTTGCAGAATCTTAATTATTACCCTAACCCCCTAACTATCTTGTTGGAAGATCGTGTTTCTTCAAAGATCACACAACAATGACACAATACCGCGCAGTGTTGCCAGATTTTGTCCAACAAAATTACACTCGACGCACTCGACTTTCCCAATACACTCGACGTTCCCAATAGTAAATAAATCCAAACCAGAGTCGTTCCCAATAGTAAAAAAAATTCTTTTCCTCAAATTTCACATCAATCGCGTATGCGTATTGCATATCAAATACTATTTTTAGTATTTTAAACTGCGCGCGAATAGCAACCAACCAGATGCCGAACGCAACACATGAGCAGTAGTATGAAGTGCTTATTGCGAGTTGCGCTCTTTACTATTGAGAACAAAACTCTTTACTATTGGGAACATTACTATTGGGAACGTCGAGTGTACATATGTACAGTTCCCTGCATTAATGCCTTCCCTTGAAAACAAGTCAACCCAACCCTGTTTTCATAAGATTCTAATGAAAACCAGGGTTGGGTTGACATGTTTCCAAGGGAAGGCATTAATGCAGGGCACTGTACATAGGTGTAGACCACGGTCGTATGGTGAAAACGGTGTAGACCACGGTCCGGTGGTGAAAGCATTAGGGTGATATCATACCTCTGCAAAAATTTTGCTTGCGAAAAATTTTGCGCAATGGAAATGAATGGAAGATTTTCCGCTTTGCAAGTGGAAAAACCTCTTGGCGAGAAGTTTTGAATTATAAATTTGTTTCGTGTAATTATTATTGAGAAATTTATTTATCGGGACGATATTTTCTTTATTATAAATTATGAAAATGACATTGTAAAGTTTTGATTTAAGTAATTGTTCATTTTTTATTTCTTTTTTGCTTTGGTTATATGTAGCATGTTGTTGTTAACATTTTGTTCTGACACATGACCGGCGTGAGGTGTGAAGACGAAGTTAAATTAGTATTTTGTCGTTTATGTGATTGAAAAAAGATAGATCATACATGGATCAGGTGAGCTGGTTTATTATTATATTTTTATGATATTATGTTTATCCAAAATTTATATCCTCAATATATCTTATCTTTAATATGTATATTTCCAAGCTAACATAATCTTATATTTTTCAGAATAACAATTCCGCAGTTTTTTTTTTCGTCTTCACACCTCACGCCGGTCATGTGTCAGAACAAAATGTCAACAAGAACATGCTACATATAACCAAAACAAAAAAGAAATTAAAAATGAACAATTACTTAAATCAAAACTTTACAATGTCATTTTCATAATTTATAATAAAGAAAATATCGTCCCGATAAATAAATTTCTCAATAATAATTACACGAAACCAAATTATAATTCAAAACTTCCCGCCAAAAGGTTTTTCCGCTTGCAAAGCGGAAAATCTTCCATTCATTTCCATTGCGCAAAATTTTTGCAGAGGTATGATATCACCCTTAGAGCGATGACTCGCGTTTTGTTCACGATTAGAGCTTCTCAACTAGCCACCAAAGGTAAAGCGCAACGATCGGAGGGTAGAGAGTTGGAACGAAACTAACCTAAAAGTGTGTTCGACTTGGACAGTTCGCGCTCACGGTCAATCGGTCATCTGTGCTATTTTCGTTAGTACAGTTTTTCGTTTTAAATGATCGTTTAATATTAACATATTTTACAATGCCGAAATCGTGTTGCGTTCCGAAGTGTGACAAGGAATATAGTGGTGAAAAATGTTCAATTTTTATGGTTCCTAAGGATGAGGAACTTCGAAAAAAATGGGAGGAAGCTATTCCAGGAAATCCAAGACTTAAATCTTTTCATAGTGTTTGAGAAAAGCACTTTAAAGAAAATTGCATTATACGTGAGTATATTCACAAGGATATTATATTTGAATAGGGAGGTTTTGAAATCTAGGTTATGTAAACCACAGTGATCACGGTGATATAAACAAACCATATACCCTCCGATCGTTGCGCTGTACCCTTTGGTGGCTAGTTGAGAAGCTCTAATCGTGGACAAAACGCGAGTCACCACCACCACCGGAGATTTTGGACCTGTTTATACAACCGTGCTCAAATCCCTCAAAACTCCCGGGATACAGTGCGCATGAGCTGCGCTCGGCATCTGATTGGTTGCAATTCGCGCGCAATTTAAAATGCTAAAAAATATTATTTATGTGCAATACGCATGCGCAATTGATGTGACATTTGAAAAAAGGAATTGCGTTAATATTGGGAGGGCCTCTGTTCTGGAATTCATTAATATTAGGAGAGTGGAGTGTAAGTGATAATTACCATAAGAGCAAATTTTTTTAAAAATTCAAAAAGACAATGCATACGGAGTTTTTGAGTCTTCGATTATGTATTTTTATTTACTGATTCTGTTTTTACAAATTAATTTGCTTGTTCTTTATTGTTACACTTTCAGACATTAGACTATTTACCCGCAAATATTCATTTTTTAGTGGGGCTAATGATTCTTGAATTTTTTACTTTTCATTTATAATAATAGTTAGTAAGATCTAACTTATATATAAAAAGCATAATTAAGTTTTTTATTTTGTGTAAGTAATTTATTTAGAATGTACGAGATATCAAAAAGAAATATAATATATCAGTTTCTTACTTTGGATAACGGGAAGTTTATTTTTTGTACTCTATAACCATTTTATTTAATTACTTCCTAAGAAAATTTATGCTTTGGGAGATTGGGAGTATTGGCGACTCAGTTCCAGGGTTTAACATACACATTAAACAACTAATATACAAATGGCTCGATTCTTAAAGAGATATTAAATGCTTAGTAAAATACAATCGCATAAGTACAGACAGTCTAGTCACATTACTCACAATTAATTATTTCAAGTTTTCGAGAAAAAATTAAAAAAAGCATAATGCGGTGCATAAACTCTTGATTGTACAGAATTAAACAAAAAAACAATTGGATTCGAATTCAACGATATTTAATTATTTATCGCTATAATTGACACATTTCGATTCCGCACATTCAAGATTCTTGCCTCCAACTTTGTTACAGTCTCTTTAATCGACAGTTGTTAAAAAATATTAACGATGTTAATATTACAACAGTCGGCTAGTTTCAATCTACGATATAAACGATAAATTGTAAAAACAGATATATGAAAAGATTATAAAAATATTATTTAATTCGAAGAGTTCAAATTTTCAGACACGATTTACAGAGAATTATTAATTATTTAAGAAAGATATTATCAACACACAATGTGTTTTTCTCGATCGAGAGATTACTGCACAGGGTATCTGTTAAAAATATGCATACAAACCACAAATCAAATCTAACGAGAAAACTATATTATGAAAAAATTCTCAATATCAAAAAAGGCCGTCGGTTGGTCTTACCTCCATAATTTGATGTACTTTTTCGAAATAGAGAAAAGACAAAACATTATATACATACATACACAAAATGAATTATATTCCCACTCTGGTGCGCATGAACTCATGAATTCTAACTTGTTTTGAAACTTAAAGAAATTGGAGATATAAACTACCGATTTAAAAAATGATATTCATGTTTTCCTAAACTGTCAAATATCATACATTTTCTTACAGGCCATTGATCACTGTGGCGAATTACTTTTTCTTAGGGACTGGAGATGAAGCCGTCATGATTATTGCACATCCGGCAGTGAACACACCCCATAGGAGGAGGCTAGCTTCAATTTTAGATACCATTGCCCTAATACTGTTTAATACGAACTTGAGTGGTTCATTCGAAACTTTAGGCGCTGGTTTGTCTTGGACAATCTTCATTTTTGCCAAGTACTCTAGAAGTGGTGGATGATCGCGACTGAAAACTGGAAAGTACTCGCCAACTTTTTCTCTTGTCCACCAAGCATGGCTGTTCCTGAAAAATTAAAAGGAGTTTTAAGGGATCAAGAATTTTTATAGGGATTTCAAAATATTTTTTTTTTTTAATTTAAGTTTACTTACCTTTGACTCCATTGCGTATAATGGTAATGATAAAGACTAGCTTTCACGTATTTAGGTGGATTGTCACGGAATGGGTTTTTCTCGTTGTTAATCAAAGCCAGGACCTCCTTTTGTCCATTTAAGAGGCGATAGGCAAAGGACATTAGCCACGGGTTTTGGTGATAAGTACCCAATGCAGCAAACCACATTTGCCAATCCAGACGAGGTTGATGTGGTGCTAAAAAAGAAAAAAAATTACATCCAAAGTAATACCTAATCATTAACATATTAAAAAATGATAAAAGTAGAAAAGGAAAACAAAAACTCACCAACAAACGGCAACGAATTGTTGACATTTCCTGGTTTATAAAGGAATTCATATTCTTTCCAAGGTCCATCAACACTATTGCTTCCTTCGATAATTACTTCAGGTCTTCCTCCCACTCCTGTCATTCGTCGGAAAAGGCCATAACTATTCATGAGTTGGAGCTGATCTATTTTTGCATGAATTTTTTTAAGTTCGTAGGGAATAGTATGATTGTGAGATGCATGCAGCGTTGAATAAGGAACCTAAAAAATCCAAATTGGTTTTATTAGTTATTAAAGAAAAGTGCACTATAAATTAACTTGATGTTTTTGAAATAATAGATAAAATTTGTACTTACAACGCTGATGGCGAAAATACAACCTACGATCAATGTATATAATAGAGTAATCAGTGACGTAGTCACTCTCTTTTTAAAGCCTTTGACATTCAAGAGCGAATTGGCACTTGCATCAGCGACCGTGAATCCAAGAGAAAGCATTGCGATATACATAGAAATTGGAACCACTTTCCCGAGAACTTCATCGAATTTCTGTTGAGTAAACGCTGGAATATGAAATTATATTTAAGAAAATCATCTCGGAAAAAAAAATTTAATTCCATGCAGCAAATTTAAATTAATTCGAACCAATTTCAGAATGGATAGTCCAGTTGTCCAAGATTTTCAGATTGTAGAAGATATAGGTTCCGTAAAGAACTGCCGCATAAACGGCAATGCAGACAATAGTTGTAAAATAATTTAAAACCTTTGAACTACTAGATTTCGACTTTTTTTTGTAGAAAAACTGATCATCTAAAAGGGATATAGACAGGCAAATTGTGAGGAGGTTGAAGAAATTGTAATTCCCGGTTGCTATTATGTTAACCATAAGGAAGAGCTGTAAGAAATAATGATACATTTAAACTTACATTGCTATTTCAAAAGTTTGTTGTACCTTTGTGTAAATTAAAATCTTAAACTTACTTGGAGGTAAAACGCAGTTATTCTTACTTTCCTATTGGGGAAGAAGAAAAGGAAGGGAATCACGAGCTCAGAGACATTTGCATGAACGGTAGCGAGTCTGAGGAACCAAGTTGGCAAATGGTGAGCATACCAAGCTAAGGGCGTTGGAATACACTGGGACTCAAAGTGTACATTTAGTGCTGGAATGTAAATGAAAAATAAAACATCATCGTTTAATGGACAAATTATTAAAAATTTAATTTTAAAACATTTTCCTAACGAAAGCTCGTTTTAATATTGCTAGTTAAAATTGTCTACCTTCTAAGTTCCACCAAGTTGGACAACCAGAAGTAAGTTTGACAACTCCACTGGAGAACATCAAGCGGAAACAGAGCCAGCGAATTGTCCAAAATGTTAATGCATCGCTCGGAGTTCCTGCTTTTGCTTGGTGGGTGTTCCAAATTGGGGCTACGATTATACACAAGAATCCTGTTTCTAATAAAAGGGAATCCCTGTAATTATAAAGATAAGAAATTTCCCATGAGTGCAGCAAATTGATTTTTTTGTAGGAAAGATTATGAACTTAATATTGGTTCAATAAAAATATCAGTATAAAAACTACTACCTATAATAATAAATATAATTTAAATAAAATACTCTTGAGAAACAAAAAATGAATTCGCCTCCATTTCCGAAATGGATAGAGATCTTCTAATAAAATATATAAGTAAAATTTGAAAGGTTGAAAGGTCATCAGCTATCGAGTGCCATCATTATTTTTTTTCTTATAAAACATCAGGTTTTCAAGGTTTTCTAAGTATGTAGGTCCTGAAATAACCCTGTATTTTTTTGTGTAGAAGCGGAAATGATTATCTTGCGAAGTTAATATCATAATACAACACATGATACTTCAAATAATTTCTATAGGCATCAGTTTCTTCATTACATTTCAACTTAATTCGCAACTTACATAATGGAGGTGTGGTATTAGGTATAATTTAAAAATTACGAAGCCACCTTGACTACGCTCAACCAGTTTAAAAGACACACACATACAGCAGAGAATGGGCGTTTGATAAAATGCATCTGCATAAGTAAATATTCATACAATATTGAATCACTCACCACTGAAACCACATAAAAGTTTGTCCCACTTGATACAAGGAGAAGTAGGTGGTCCATAATCCAGCAAAGACTGGACCGATACAGAACTTTTGAGATATGAATCTGAAAAAAAAATTAGAAGGGTGAAATCTAGAAAGAAACTATGTATATGAGATTAAATATGCTTTTTATTGGTTGTAATTACCCCAAAAAGGAGAAGACGATTCCAAACAGAGCGAGAACATCGAGCATGTACTCGACATTCAGTCCCAGGTAGGGAGCAAACCAGACCAATGTTGGTTTTTGCATCAACTTTTGGGATAGTGGAGCCTTGATTCTAAAATCCACTTGAGTTTTCGCTGGAAGGATTCCATTGTTACCATAAAGACCTGTAAAAATATTTTTTGTAAGATAAATAGATTTCTCTACAATTTTCTTTATCAAAAAGAATAATTTTATTCTGCTTTAATCTTTTTGTGTAGGTACTTCAAATAGTTAGAAAATTGTTGTTTAATACATCTTGGAAAAAACTTATTAGATATTATCTAATTCTAAATTTAAAATGTTATTCACTTTTTTAGATTCACACAATTTTTGTAGTAAATTAATATCAATATCATCACGATGAATAACAACCTAAAAATAGAATTCCTATATGTACATGATTAGGTATTTTTAAATCTCTTTACATAATTAAAGAAAATAATACTTTTTAAGTAGAAAAGTTAACCTAAAACACGAGGGGAATATATCGTCTGGTAATCTGATGCTCTTATTTCCGCTTAATCGCTTATCGCTTATTCTTAAAATTAGGTTAGAATACTCCCGGTGTATAAAAATAATTTTACTGGATTATTGAATAACGCTATATGTACAACAGTTGGGCAGTTGTAATTTGAGATTCTACAGAGATCGACAAATTTTCTATATAGAAATATGTTTGAAAAGCATATTCAGAGAAAAAATTGGATATCGAAATTTAGTTTTCGGCGACAGTAGATATTTGAGATCGAGATGAAATTTTTTGAATTCGAATAAGCTGATTAAGAGAATCAGAACGATAAGAAAACCAGTCGATTCCTCAGTGAAATGAGTTATACTTACCCGGAATCTGGATGTAAAAACTCAGGAACGCGAAGAGATAAATAATACACAATCCCCGCAGAAATAAATTGCGAGTGTACCGTACGTGAAACATTTGGATGCACGAGTAATCTCTCCGGTTTTATTGTGACCCGTTCACTGACGATAAAAAAACAACTCTAATAGTAAATTTTCTCTTCACTTGACGCGATCTTTGGCGTGCTTGGATGAGCTTGATCAGCTTG